>JABJVR010007205.1:0-11744 GCA_025773905.1 Chitala chitala | reverse complement strand
GGACACAGTGGAACTCCAGGAGTTCTGCCAAAGAGCACCTCACTACATGCGCGCACACACATACGCACTTTTTTTTTTTCTCCAAAGAGTGGAGACGTGCAGAAACACAACCAGCCAAGATGTCTACAGGAGATACTGAGTAGAAAGGGCCTTGTAAGACTCAGTCTGGCACAAGGGAGAAAAAAAAAAAAAAAGTGAACCATCACATCAGCATTACGGTGTCCAAATTTAAATTTTAGGTCCTACTAGCAAATTATCTGGTTATCCCAAACACAAATACTAGATGACCAATAAACACTTAAGAGGACACCCTGGTGTTGTAAACATAACATGATGGATAATAATATATTAAACATTCATTTTCCAAACCACTTTATCCTGTGAAGGGTTGTAGGAAGCCCAATCCAGAAGATATGGGACAACAACCCACCACAGAGCACACACACTGTGGGCAATTTGGAGACACCAATCAACATGTTTTTGGACTGTGGGAGGAAACCAGAGAAAACGCAACAAGTACAGGGAGAACATGCAAACTCCCCACACACACACACACACACACACACACACGAACCCTAGGTCGGGAGGTGTAAGGCGACAGTGCTAACCATCGCACCACCATGCCACCTGTTACTTTAAACATAAACAGCATTTGGAGTGCTAAACACTTCAGCATTCCCTTGTGCCATCTAATCCTGGCTGTGACACAAGCAAGGCTAAAGTACACTACAGCAAACAATGTTTTTATTAGCTTAACATACGTAGCATAACAAACAACAACAACATGCTCCTCTAAACGCTTGGGCCAGAGTTACGGGTTTTACACTGAGCGGCAAACGGCTGCTCAGGGTGAAGGGAGCCTTGACCTATTTATAGTGCACAAACCGCATGAGGATGACGGAGGTGCTGCCCACGACGGCGGTCATGTACGCGCGGACAGCTGTGTGCTCACCGTGCCTGCGTCTGCACCGTTTTGTCTCTGCTTGCTGTTTTGTGTCTGATGACCTGTACGAGGACCAAATTATGGGCAAAGTGTTGTTGGTGTAACTGACCTTGGGAGCAAGCCCTACTTGGTGGTGTATGTTACCTGCTGTGAAATAAGAGCGTGTCCATAATACGGCCTGTGCAGCGCACTACCAAGGCAGGCAGGCCAGCCAGACTAATACATGTGCTCATCCCAGCATGCACTGCAGGAGACTCCAGCCCTGCTCCTCTGGCTGAACAGCTCTGTTCTCCACTTATTTTCTTACCTGAGATTTTTAGCTGCAAAATGGCATCTACCGATGTTTAAATGCTAATGTATTTACATGTTACAAAAAGGCACATTTTCCCAGCTATAGATTTAATCATGCCATGTTGAACATTGGCATTTCTTATGAGAAGCAGGACAGAGATGGTGACCCAATTAACTATGAATTAAAGCTGATTTTTTTGGCGTTGGAGAAAGAAGAAAAAAAAAAAAAAAAACAGCTAGTGCTTGTGGGTGGTTATGCAAAAATTAAGAAATTGGGGTAATGTTGTATCAATAAATAAATAAATGTAATGATTGTGTAACACAATTTAACACCTCAAATATACGCACAGAATGTTCCATATAAAAAAGGAGCAATGGAAAACAATGCTTAAAAATAATTAAAAACTGACAGTTCATAGCACCTCATAGATCATGCAGAAAACATGGCTGCTAGAGTGCAGGGCAGCAGCGCCGTGTGAATTTGGATGTCTTGCGATAGAAATGTTTTTTTTGGAAAGAGCGAACTGGCATGTGAAATGCCGGCGTGGTTACGTCTGCGTGAAGCGGTTGAAGAGGTTAACGCTCCTGAAACCGGCCCAAGGGTTTTGTAAACTGGCGAATCGGTTGCCATGCCGACCGGCTCCATTAACGACGCACAATCTGTTTTTACTCGCCACAGACAGCCCGTTGACCCACTGCAGTCTATGTTCCAGGGGCTTATCACACAGCCTGGGAACTAAGTGGCAAGCACAGCCAAACCCCCCCCCGCCAACTCCAGCTGCATACATCCACTCACCAGTACCTGTGAGAGGTCCCAAATGCAGGCAAACAGAACCATGGCGCCTACATATAAACCATTCCTGGACCCTCCGACCCCTGGCCTGTGCTCTGCCCAGCAGTAGAGCAAAGATGTGCAGCTCAGTCCCCCCTGAAAGAACCATGTTAGAGCCAACCAGGCTCTTCTAAACAGCACTGATAGGTCCACTCCAGCCCGCCTCCAAAAAAGAAGGAAAAAAAAAAAAAAAAAAAAAAAAACCTGAAACTCGCTGCGCTTGGTCACATGAGCAGAAAGGCTTAGAATTACTTGACAGCCATTGCAAACAGGATTGCTTGCACAACCTACTTTCAGGAGGACTCGCGTTTTCACACGCACCTCGATTTAGCTGAACGTAACAATCATTTCATAACAGCTACGCAAGACAACTGTTAAGTCAGTACAAAGAACAGCACTGTGGATAACATGAATTAGTACAGTCACTGTAACCCAACACAAATACAAATGCTCACACACCATCGGCAACACTGTAACCGCACTTATCCAAATTACCAAGTCAAAACACCACATTTACTCCAATTAAATACATTACTATAAAAACATGAGTTTGACAACAGAGCTATAAATGCCCTTGCTCTGGGGTACATAACTAAAAGCCTTAACACTGCTAGCACACACTGCTCTTACACTGTACTGTGCATGCAACGGTAATCTAATGTGACATTAATGTCGATAAAGAACCTTCGCTGCTGACAAGGAGCGAACCATAGGTGTTCATTTATCCTGAGGTTTGACCAACGCCCTTGAACAGATGTAGAGCACCTTGTAACCCGGAGGACTACAGAGGTACACTAAACATATTGGTATTCAGCCTCTCCCTACGGCTCGTGTGGCTTTGTTTGGCACCCACACTCAGCCGACCTGGGGGAGGGAGGGAGGGAGTCTCTGCAACCCCAGGCTGACCTTTTCTGCAGGCAAAAGAAGCACAGCTACGGCCATGCAGGCGCTGTGCACAAATTTACCGGACGCTGAACTCACCGCCCAAATCTGCCAAAGCACAGGAAAACTAAACGGCCACGTTGGACTCATAATCACACATCTCATCCACTAACGGGCTTCTGACCACATAAAGGCCGATTGTATGAGGCCTAGTTTGTACTACATGAGGACATTAGATTGCCTGCATGTCCCTTAAGAGGAAACCCGGCAGGAGTTTCCTCCTCTGATAACTCCACTTCCTCCATATCTGTGTCCCCATGAGGACTTCTCGGCGGACGGCTCCAGTCCACGTGCTGCTTCACACAGCAACTCATCCTTCTGCATATTAAACCTGCTCATTCACAACAGCAAATACCTAACAGACACCAATTTACATGTAGAAACGCTCATTTACAACATTTTTAATCACCTGAGCTACTAAAGGCATATACATGTAAGCTGGCATTTATGAAAAGCATAACAGGTCATGGGATAACAGACCCTCTTCAGCCACGTTGACACGGTGCTTGTGATGTTTTGGCAGGTAAGCAGCAGGCTCAGCGGTGCCAGCTTCAAGCTAATGTACGTACAGACACGGGTGTTCTGACGTCCTCTGCTACTCGGGGGCGCGCAGGTTCCCCCACGAGGATACAGTGGGAAGGAGGCCGTATGCACCCACAGGTGGAAAGCTCACACCTCTCGATCATAATCGTCAGCAGAGCTCACTCAGCCCCTGCAACAACAGCCCCATAAACACATGATGGAAGTGCAAGGATACTCGGGCCTCAGTAAATCTGAACAAGGGCTACTGTTAGCCTGGCGTTTTTATAAACACGTTACTGCGTTTTCCATGTAAAACGCCGTTTTACTATTTCCGAGGCCGGTACTTTGAACCCTGCAGAAGTTGGAGATGTTTATCAAATGCATTGAGGAGGTACACAAGAGGATAGCAGTAGGTGGGTTCCATTTAGGTCACATGATGTGCTACACTGAGCCCAAAAGGCTCATATCAACACAGCTGATCTAGGTTTAACATCAGATGTGTTCCAGTAATCTGAAGGCCTGTCAATAGCAGCACTGGTCTCTGAGTTGATCTACACTGCATAACCCACATACAATATAATGATCCCCATTGCTGCCAAGTGCTGTTGACAGACATTGTATTGCATTTAATTTCGTAACTGGAGTGAGCAGAGCACCGCCAAGCGAAGCTAATCACGATTAGGGTAAGCATTACTCAAAGATAACGTCACGGCTGGGAAACAGCAAACTCCACGTCTGGAAAGCCTACCGATGCTGACGGATGGCGATGGGCCATGCTTTTATAAGTCAGATACAAAACACAGAAAGTTGGAGATAAACCCCCCCCCCAACAGGATGCTCTTTGGACATTGGGCTAATGACTTTTTAATGACAGCAGATATCCACCTATAAAATCACATGGAGGAATCCTATCTTTGAGTCTCTTCTCCAACTGAAAAATAATTTTTAAAGAAAAGCCATTTTCTACAGCCCTCTATCTCTCAATCACTCTACTGAGCTAATCAATAATAGCAGCCTGCAAAACTACCATAGTAAAAATTAATGTGAACCAGAACCCCCCTTCCTGTCTGATACAGTTCCAAATGCTGCACTTTCCTTTTTCTGGTCGGAGCCCATTGGCCAATTCACACCTGCCGATCGCCACAAGCAGGTGTACGGCCTCACTGTGAAGAGCGTCGGCTTGCTGACTTTCCTCAGGTGAGCTTGTTACTTTACACATAAGCTCTATGTCAGTGGCTCCCATTCACAGTTCTGGAGGATTCCCATGGGTGCAAGTTGTTGATTCAGCCAATTTATTCATTTTAACTGCTATTTCAATTCAATATCAATTACATTGTTTATTCTCTGCATTCTTCATAATCATTCACACCTGTCTGCACTTAGTTGTCTTAATTTATTGAGAGGAAATAAGCGTATAAAGTTAAAAGTGAGGCTCTTGTGTTTTAAGATCTGTAACAGCAGAATCAGAGCAGGAAATGTCTGGATAATTATGCATGGTGTTTAATTCAAAACAGTAATCATTTATTGTATCTACATTGCAATAATTAATAAACAACACAAATAGGTGTAAATGACAAGAGAATGCATAATCAGGAGCACTGATTAAAGGGAGTATTAACAAGAAATGGATTAAAGATTAAAAATATACCATAACTTAAACATTGTTAAGTAAGAACATTAGTAAGTCTTTGTCATGCATTTGAAATTCTTATTAAAAATGAATAAAGCTTGTTGAAATTTTCTGGACTGACACAGTGATTACAGAAGAAAGTCAATAATGTTTTATTCAGATTAAAGTTCAATGAAAGGCAGAATTTTGCAGAAACAAAAACCTGCACCCATGGGGGTCTTCCAGGGCCGTGGCTGAGAATCCCTACTCTATATAAAGGTACATCCATTGTATGTCACCCTTTTTGGATTACCTTCAACAACTGAAATAAAATTAAACCGAACTATTCTGAACAATTTAGCATAATGCAGTTAAAAATTTCCCCTATGTAAGCATCAAAAAATGTAATGTCACTAAATACACAAATTCCACTTAAGTTCCAGTAAAGAGAAGCAACAGCGTTGCTCTGAGACGTGTGTGTTTTGTCTTGCAAGAAGACAAGGTGACCTTTTGACTATTTTGGAACCATGGGCTGACAGCTTTGTCAGAGCCATAATGACAGTGTGACAACACAGTATCACCAAAGGCATCATTATGTTAAGTCTGTCCTACAGAAAAACAAAATGTACCTCCAGACCGCTTCGCATCAGAACAGAGGAGGCTGAAGGCAGAAACAAACTCACTCAGCTTCTCACAGTGTAAATGGTCACGGACATCACATTTCAACACAATAAAAACACACACACACACACACACACACACACACACACACAGAGTATTATTATAACATGAGGCACTGTCTCTGTGAGGCACAGGATATGACACAATAACACAAACAAAAATCAAACAAAAAAAAACAAAAAAAAAAGTGTTGTGCTCCCTTTAAACACCTCCACAGCTCTGGCCCAGCTTCAGTGACCACTGTCAAATACAGAGAACTTGGGTGGCCTGGTGACTCAATTGGCAGAGCATCAGGCTGGGGTGCAGAACCTTCCTGACTTGAACCTCAGCACAGCCAGGCGTGTCCCTGAGCAGGACGCTCAAACGTTGGCTCCCCTAGCTCCCCGGGCACCACACGAGGCTGCCCACCACTCCCTTCAGGGGGCTGGGCCAAACACAGAGAACAAATCCCTCGCAGGTAACAAACATACGTGGCCATAAACTGAAACGCAGCCAACAAAACCGTGCTGACGCGTGACTTACAGAAGTGTGCTGAGGCAGCAGTAGAAAACGTAGTGCAAAATCTGTCTTTTGAAAATTTTTAACTTTGTGGCAAACTGAAGTTATACACACTCTAGGAGCAAATCTGCTGTTTGTGTAGCGTTATGCTGGATAAGTGTTACTGCAGAATGAACACACATGTAAACACGCTGCACACAGTTCAGAGTGCATACAGCAGCTCCTCTCCTGAGCCTCCCATGAGGAGGAAAACACACGGGCAGATCTCCAGATCGGCTGCGGCCTCTTTCCCCATCATTATTAACCCTGCATCGCAGTAAAACAGGGCCGTGTGTTCCTCACGCTTCCGTGGTAATGAGGGCAGGGCTGCAGTAATGGCAGCCACGCGTGGTGGCAACCACTGTGAAACCACAACGTCGCTTTCAAAACAAACCAGCATCTGCCCTGTCGACACACTAATGTGCGCTTCATTTAAATGATAAAGGCAGCGGCTACAGCAGCTCATATAAGGTCCAGTTCTCTAAGACTCTGGGCTGCCTTTAGTTCTCTACTAGCCATAAGATCCAACAGCAGTCCTTTACAGTTATAAAAACTAATAACTAAATGACACTCTTTAAAGTCTTTGTTTCTTTCACATGTTTTTGACAATGCTGTAGCAGGATTCCGGCTGGCGACATTGTAGATATTTCCGTATGTACATTACAGTCCTTTTAATCAAATGATCCTTCCGTTCTTTCCTGATCAAGTATTAAATGCTCTCAGACTCAATCGAAAAAGAGTGTTTGGATTACCGTTTCATTTTGGTAAAAAGCATGCAAGAGCAGGTTTATGGTGGAAACATGAGATTCATCCTCGTGACCTCATCCAGCTTCATTTCAGCGAGAGCGACCACCACTCCCAACCCGAGATCAATCAGCGAGCCGACAGAAAACAGAGAAATCAGGCACCGCGTCGGTACGGCGACATAAGGGAGAAAGAAAAGCTTCCTCGCGAGCTCATCTAAAGCACAGCGACTCTGGAATTTTATCAGCCATTTCTTTTCTGAGTTGGAACCATTTAAAAAGGTTTGATTTTGTTGTGTTATGAATATTTAACGCAACCAGCCAAAAAATTAAAATTGCACTGAAAATTTTAAACTCCCGGAAGATAAATTTTTGTGATAATTTTACATATTGATCGCAGACCTAATGTCTAGAGTATCTAAAAGATTTTTTTAATTAGACACATCACTACTATACACAAATACCAATTTGTTTCAACCATAATAAGAAGATCATTGGCTTATTTACAAACCAAAACACCAATGGTGTTATTATATTTTTTAATTCACACACAAACCATGGAACTGTTAAAACACTGAATGTGAAAGCCAGTACTTGTGTGGTTCATTACATCAACGATGGTAGTAAGCACAGAAAAAAAAACCTGCTGCTCTTAGGACAGGTAGGACCAGTCACAACAACACTCCCCATACACACGGGGTAAGAAAATGCAGTTTGAGCATGCTGAAGATATCTGGCATTTAGATTTACTGAAAACAGTTACAGCTGAATTATATAATACAGCAAGTGATGATTGCTGTAAAAACTGTTAACAAACGAGAAAAAGGTTACATTCTGTTCCCTCGTGTTTCAGTTTAATAAAGATCGTGTTGCTCAGATGTTAAATGATATGTTTATTGAACAAAAACATGAGAAAGGCAGATGTTCTTGTGGTGGGATAGTATTTTCAGCTAAGCTATAAAAGCTCTGTTTGTTTACATTGTCCCAAGGATAAACCTTTGACATCTCAGTGTCCAAATCATAAAAAAGTAGTGTAGTTTAGTGGGGGAGGGAGTATTGTTTTATAAGCTAAAGAGGCTTCCAAAGAAGTTGGGCCTGGACGAGCTGAGCCTGGACGTGGCTCCTTAACCCTCATATAGGAAAGGACAAGTACATATCCAGCTGGAACTGGCTTTGGAAAAAGTCTCTTCCAAACCAAAACAACAAAAACAACAATTCAGTTCGTATATCTAGACAACAACTTCCAAATTAAGCAGCAGTCTAATTTGCAGAACCACCATTTCGGAGTTTGTCAGTAGACACATTACATGATAACTTTATGACATCCAAAACAAAACTGTCCACGGGAGCCCTCGTGAGAAGGAACTCGCTGAGAACTGCAGCTTTGGTTTTTAAGTCTTTTAGTTACGGACCATTATCTTAAAAATTGTGATTCTGTTTTGCTAGCTTGAACATTGAAATCAAATTCTCCTGTTGAAGTCAAAGTACACCATAACATTTCTGAGACTGAGAGATGGTGCTTGAAACAGCTGATCGATCAAAAGAGGAAAAAATAGCTCAGGAAAGTCTCCTAGGTGGCTAAAAATGCCCTACTTATAGAAGGAGCCCCTCCATTGACACAGACACAATAAAGGCAGCCGATGGGCTTTCAGTGGATTATTAATTATTCATCACTTCAGTTTAAGAGACTGGCAGGATAAGCAGACTTCTGTCCCAGGCACTGAAGCTCCTTTAAGTGCTAAGTAAAGCCCCAATACGGCCATAGTAGCATTTCAGATGGTGCTGAGCACACTGGAGGAACAGTATCCAAGGCTGCAGAATAGTCAAGGTTAAAGGGCAAGGACACAGAGCATGCCATGGTCTGTGGCTATCACCACAACCCGCCAAAGCGTTTTGTTTCGTCTCCTCCTCCATAGTTTTAGGACTGTGTGATACGTGCATGTGTGTGTGCTTTTATTGAAGACTGTCCTGGTAACACTAATGTTAATCATAAGAAACACCAAACACCAGCTGGAGACTGCAGTACCAGTACTGCGTTGGTCCAAGTCACCCACTCCCACACTACAATAGGAGTACAGTGCCGGTCCCAGTTGGTCACTCTGACACTGCAGGATGAGTACGGTGCCAGTCCCAGTCGGTCACTCTGATGCTGCAGGACGAGTACGGTACCAGTCCCAGTCGGTCACTCTGACACTCCAGGATGAGTACGGTGCCGGTCCCAGTTGGTCACTCTGACACTCCAGGATGAGTACGGTGCTGGTTACAGTCAGTCACTCTGACACTGCAATACGAATACGGTGCCGGTCCCAGTTGGTCATACTGACACTGCGGGATGAATACGGTGCCGGTCCCAGTTGGTCACTGACACTGCAGGATGAGTACGGTGCCAGTTCGAGTCAGTCACTCTGACACTGCAGGACAAGCACGGTGCCAGTCCCGGTCAGTCACTCCGACACTGCAAGACGAGTACGGTGCCGGTCCCAGTCTGTCACTCTGACACTCCAGGACGAGTACGGTGCTGGTCCCAGTCGGTCACTCTGACACTGCAATACGAGTACGGTGCCAGTCCCTCTAACACTGCAGTGCCAGTCCCACTCACCCCTGACGCAACAGAAGTATACCAACAGAAAGCAAAGAAACTTCCTCTCATCAGTTTTCCCAAAACCACTCCATTAATAAAAAGTACAGTTGTTATATCCTTACAGAGGCAATGTATGTAGTATCATTTGTTTTTTATTTTTAGTGTACCCTCCATATCAAAGTTGCATCCTTAAAATGCTGTTAAGGACAGCGTTGTCAGTAGAACATTAACAAGAATGTTTCCGATTACAAACATTTAGTAATGAAATTTTAATAAATATATAATTTTGCATGCACAGTCACTCAGCTTTAACTCACAGTGACAACACATGGACAGGAAGCATATGATGCAATTAAATGCTCCCAGTGTCCTGGGCTTATTTGTAATAGGCAACATGTAGAGTGCAAGGCTGAGATGTTTTCACCTTTGGCAACTGCTTTAGACAATGCTGTGCACAGCTGTCACTGTGTAGCAGGGGAGCCCACACACACTTTTTCGGCTTGCAAGCTACTGTTAAAATGACCAGGTCAAATGATCTACCTGTATTAAAATGCTAAATATATTTATTTATGCACTATAATAGAGTATAATTTTGCATATAATATACGTGATCTACCGGCACTACACTTACCAACTACTGGTCAACTGCGATCGACATATCGGGCACCCCTGCCGTATAGTTTTATTGTATATTTGTACAGCTAAACTACATTTTTAGACCTTGTATGCCATACAGATGTTTTCTGTACGGGCAAATGCAATACATATGGGAATTTTTTAAATAGCAAAATTTTTTTCAAGATCATTGCTTCTTCAGTGTGATCAGCCAGAAGTTGACAATCGGATGGAGAAGGTGCTCTCCACAGATACGTACCTCATTTGGGGTGTCTGACTACATCCCCTGTGACACTCTGCTTTTTAAAGACAGCTCACTCAGACCCCAACCATTATTTCTAAACGTAAAGATGGTTTTTTGTTTTGTTTTATTGTTTTACAGGCTTTCGGCGTCAACATAATGGAGGTGTACGCAAAATGATATATACTATAAAAAAACAGCATACACCTGTAGCACGTTGGGCTGAGCGCGTGCAATGCCGTTTTAGGAAAAACAGACATTCACACATCAAATCTGACACAGGGAAAAACAGCACCAATCATTACTTTAGTCAAGATGCTCTCACTGTAAAAGTGACACCATTTCCAAGTTGGGTGAGGCCATGGAGCCTGTGTGCAGCAGCCATGCGGGATGCCTCCTTCAGCAAGCCTGAGCCAGGCTACAACTATTCACCCACAACGATGGCTGTTTGTCCTATATCAACTGCAATGGGAGCTCAATGAATGGAAAAGACAACAGGAAAAGTTCAGTGCTCACATGCCTGGCAGCTTCTTAAGTGAATAGGATTTTCATCTGTTCTAGTCGGCACTGATCCACACACATACTGTAACTGTGGTCATTATTATCCAGCATTAATGACACGTTCAGGTTAACAATGGCAGAATTTTGATGCAATTTTTCCACAAATAATCCTTTGACTTTTAAAGCTACAGAACCTGAGACTGCCTGGTGTCACACGTGATGCAGACTCACAACCGTGTCACACCAAAGCACTAAAACAACATCCCAACCTGCTTGTTTCCATCTCTCTGCAGTCACAAAAAAGAACCCTCTTCTCTCACAATGCAAAGGCAGAAACTCACAAACTGTACACACACACACATTCAAGTTTGTGTGCACGATCCGACAACAGCGCTCACCCAATACGATCCGGCGACATTGTTTCCACATGCTAGCTCTCGCTCTATATCCATAGCACTGCACTACAGCAAAGAACCAGTCACGCACGCACACACACACAACACGCGCACACAGAAACAATCAGAGCAGACAGGCGTTCATACAAACACTGATGCTGTTCATGACTGCGTTTTATAGGAAGCAATGAAGTCCCCTGGGGACGATTACCGTGGGCTAGGCCTGCCTGCTCGTTGCCAGACTCTGCCGCCCGACGAGCCGACCTTTGTGATGAGCGATGGAAACAAAGGGCTGCCCGCCCCTGCCCCCC
>JABJVR010007204.1:0-11744 GCA_025773905.1 Chitala chitala | reverse complement strand
TTCAGTACAGGCCTCTTGTGATTATGGTATCTACCCCACTGACTGTAGTGCAGCTGCTGTCTTATTGCAATATTCTTTATACATATTCAGCAAAACCCCTTTTTTTTTTTTAATTTTTTTAAATGTGTTAATTGATTTTTGTATCTCAAGTCAGGATTTTAAATTTGTGACAGCCATCTGTTTCCTCTGCCTCCAGTTACACTGATGTAATTGGCTCAGGTGTTTCTGCTTATGGAGTATAAAGTGTGTTTAATTTTCAAGTGAAGGTAATATAAATTTTTGTTGTATATTAAATTCAAAGGAGACGCATGCAGAACTGTTGTGTTGTAACAGCACTGTTTGGAGTGCACAGCAATATTTGCAAGAGGTGTGTGAGAACATAGGCAGAGTGGTATGGTTCAGTCGCGTTAGCTGTTGGTGTTATGTTGTATTTTTTGCTTTAGTAAAACTCATAACATTTGTATGTGCCTCTGAATTTAACAAAATAACACTAAATCTCACACATTGACCTGTAGTTGACCATTTAGTTTGAATAAGAAATACAAAACAATGTACAATGGTAGGTCGTTAAAATGCTTTTTGCGTGTATCTGCAATTTAGCAGGTTTAAGTAAAAACAGTGCCACTCTTTACCATTTATAAATATATATTACATAAACTATCGGGTAAATGTAAATAATGATAGCTTTTCGAAAAGGAATTATAATGTGCAGTCATGTTGCTGTTTTAGTTTATTAATTTTTTTTGGTTTTGGTACAATAGTCAGTGATAGTGCTGTTGGATTGATTTAGTTGCCGGTGGTTTGTGTTGTTTTTACTTAATTAAAATTCACATGAGGTTATTATTTAACAAATAACACTATAACTGGCATGATGGAGATGTACAGACACTTTTGGCTGAGAAAATACCTGCAGATGCTCAAACAAAAAGGTGTTTTCGGACATATCTTCAAATTTAGCACATATACAGTTTAACAACACAGATATGTTTCATAACATCCAAGCAACACCACAAACTCAGTTTTCACAAGCTATTGTATGCAATCATGTCATTCTTTTTTTGCAAGTCTTTTTATTTACATGCCCCAAGCTAAGTAATACCATTTTCTGAATAGTACTTGCAAAGTGTGGACTTGACTGGGGTCAGCCCTGAACCCATCCCACAGTTGTTTTAGATGCAAGCACAGTGTCTGCATACAGATCCCACACAGGGAGGTGTGTGCTAGAGATTTTGGGGCCCATGAAAGATGTAATAGATGTTATCTTATGATAAGATGTTATGGTATGTTATAATTTTTGAGGGTCCCTGTCAGTCATGCCTTTGGAATCATTCCAGGCTTCCACCCCTCTGTGGTGTCCCTGATTCTACATCAAACCATAATAAACATTTAAAGGTATGTTATGCAGGCTAACCTTTTCTGTTAGGTAATAATTCAAAATAACACCTAATTGTATGTAATCTAAAAGTAATTCAAAAGTATTTAGATTACATTTTTTATGTAATCTAACAGATGACATTACTAATTACATTTATGACAGTGTAATTTGTAGTCAGTAACAGATTACATTTTTAAAGAAATCTACACAACACTGCATTCAGGCTCCATTTTGACAAGCTGTTATAGGTTTTTGTGTCCTGGCTGTCTTTACAAATTGACTGTGTAAATAGACGTCCTCAGGTTAAGTGATGCCTACATCACTGCTGAGCCATGCCTACTCAGTGGAGATAAACTCGAGCTGTCCTGTGTTCCCTCAGCTCGGTACACTTCAGTGCAGCCCACTGTTGTTGTGCCAGTGGAAACACACCTTAAATAGAAAAATCTGGGTAAAACATGAGTTTTATATCTGCCCTTTAAGAGCCCATTTCACATTGCTGACACATTTAGTTTAAAATGGTTTATAATTTAATGCGGCTGGGTTATACTGAGGCCCTTGGTCACCATGGTAACCATCCAGGATGAGGTTATGGGTTGGTCATTTAAAATAGTGCCATGTTAAACACTATCGTTTGCACTAAATGGCTAAAGCATTTCTTGAATCTTACATTTCTGTGGTTTGTCAAAACTCATGATCTCTGAAATTTTTGCATGAATGTTACATTAACTTTTACTTTCTTTCCCACTAGATCTGGGAGCTCTTTTTGACCTGGAAAATGACCTTCCAGATGAGCTTATCCCCAATGGGGGTGACCTAAGCTTGATGAGCCTGTCATCCAGTGGTGGAGGTGGTTTGAGCAGCATGGGTCCAGTTCCAGATGCAGCTGCCAAGCACAAACAGTTGTCAGAGCTCCTCCGGGCAGGGAGCAGCACCAGTTTGGGTCTAGGCCTCAACTCCAACAGCCCCCAGACAGCGATGGGGGGACAACTAGGAGCACTGGGAAAGAGCCATATAGGCCAGGCAACTTCCAGCCACCAGTCTCAGACACAGAAGCAGGCACCAGCCCCACCTGCTGGTCAGGGTAATGGGGGCATGGGCCTTGTAGCATTCAACCAGGCTGTGCTGAACAGTGCCCAAGTTCATGGGCTGGTGGGCGGAAGTGCTCAGCCTCTGCATGGACCAGGCCAGGGCGCACCGAGTCTGCAGTACCAGGGTTCGGCGGTGATCGGTGTCAGCGGGGCCAGCAGTGCTCTGGCCGAGACCCTTACCCAGAGAGCTCCTCAGATGGGTGTGAATGCCACAATACGCTCCAAGACGTCTGGAAACATGAACAAGGTGAGTATGTCTAAAAATAGGTGTCCTCCATCCCCAGTATTCTTCTCCCAATATATGCAGCATCCTTGTTCTGCATATGCCTACATCATCTCAGTCTCTCCTCTCTCACTTTGTCTCCAAACAGTCCCACCCTCTCTGTTCCTCTGATACAATTTCCAATCTTGCGCATCTTTGTCAGTCCCAACAAGAATCTCAGCGTTTTCAACTCTGCCACCTCCACTTCAGTCCTACAACATCCAATCCATACAACATAGCTGGTCTCACTACCATCTTGTAAATTTCCCTTTCACTGTTGCAGATACCCTTCTATCACACATCTCTCCTGCCACTCTTGTTCACCCACCCCACCCTGCCTGCACTCTCTTCTTCACTTCTCTAGCATACTCTCCATTACATTGGACAAGTATTTACACTCATCCACCTTCACCATGTATACTCCTTGTAACCACACCTTCCCCCCTTTCCTCTCATTCACACACATGTAGTCTGTCCTGCTCCTGGTGCCTTTCATTTCCCTTCTCTTCAGTGAGTATCTCCATCTCTCCAGGTTCCTGCTCCTTACTCTCATAACACATCTTCATGTCGTCGGCAAACATCATGGTCCATGGAGACCCCTGTCCAATCTTGGCTACCTGTCTTTATTTAGCACGGTTCAGGCAGTCTCCATCATATGAAAAGTAGGTTGATTAAACACCGTGAAGAAGAGACATGAAGAGACATGTTTATTTATCATTTGGTATTTGGTGGGGGTTTGTTGCTATTTTTTTCCAATCTGAGCTTATTAGGTAGTTTCCAATAGATTTGGCAGTGGTTACAGTCAGAACAATCCAATGCAACTTCCATGATGAATTGACTTGTGTAACCTGATGCTGTGCTTCCTGTGGTGGTGTCATGTGTGGCCATTTCACTAGCCTCGATAAAGACAAACTGAGTAAATTAAAACTAGGTTTCTTTGTATCAGAACGGCAGCACCCTCTGTCCTTTAGGGTCCCTGACCCTCTCTGTGTGACACTCCTGATTTCTGTTGGACAGATAAACAGGGATGAATGTCATTTTCATTTAGTTCAAATAACTAAATAAATGAAATAACCACATATCCTCCTTTATGATGGCTGTCATACATGAATACTTGTAAATTTAAGAAATAAATTTGTCATATAAACAGTGTTCTTCAAAATGCTGTAAATTCACATTTTAATTAGACCCATTTATAGAAACCAACATCTATGATACAGCCACTGTGAATGTGAATGTTCTTGTACACTCGATTAAATGTCGGCTTAATTGATAAGCCTTTAAACTTCACTCAAACTGTTGGACACATTGTGAAAGCAATGCAGTATCCTATAGGTTATATTTATTTAATACTATTAATATATTAACATTAATATTATTGCCATTCAGTTGGAACCTTTGTTAGTGTTGTGTATGAGGACAAATTCTGCTGCTGTAAGCTGTGCACAGTCCAAATGTTAAGAGGCTACAGCAATTGATGTCTTGCCTTTTGGTATAGTTAACACACTGATGTGTCTGAGGCACTCATGAGAAACTACAGATGGGGGCAGTAGTGCTAATTACCCTGCCTTCCAGTAGATGTGTTTTTAATTAGAATTTGTGCAATGGACACGTTAATTGAAACAACTTCAGCTGTCAGTCATGCAATGGAGCAGTGGCACAGGTATGTTTCTTTATTTTATCAGATTGACATGACTGGGAATGGTGCCCCCTTTGGACATACCTATGGACAGGGCATGGGGCACCAACATGGGACTGCAGGGGTGTCGGGGGTTGGGGGGCTTGGTGCCGAACCTCAAAACAAACTTCCCGACAGTTTGTCATCTTTCCCTGCTGACCTGAAAGGCACTGCTAATGTGCCAAACCTCATAAGAACTCCCATCATCCTCTCCTTTCATAACACACTGTGTACAAAGTTAACACGCTGTTACACATTTTTTTTCCTGCCACATTACCCCCTGTTTTTTACAGGCAGACAGTCAATACAGCTCAACTTTTCAGGGATAAGAGCACAGTGGGTTAGTGTATAAAATGGATAAATTTGGTGCAATTTAAAATGTACGTTGTATGTTTGTTTCTTCACTTCAGGCCCAGCAGCAGGTACCCCACACAGGTATGGTAGCAGGTCAGAATGTGCCTACAGGCCCCACAGCAGACCCAGAAAAACACAAGCTGATCCAACAGCAGCTGGTACTCCTGCTGCACGCCCACAAGTGCCAGCGGCGCGAGCAGTCCAATGGGGAGGTGCGGCCCTGCTCCCTGCCCCACTGCCGCACCATGAAAAATGTCCTCAACCACATGACGCACTGCCAAGCAGGCAAATCCTGCCAGGGTGAGTGTGCAGTTCTCTTAATGGATAGCAGCATGTTCACTGCCATACTTAATCTTCGACCATGTGTCGTTATGAATGTGAGCATGTGGACAAGCATACCTGCATATGGAAGCCCAGTCCGAGCACGTCTGAACATGATACTGTACATTTCACCCCCCTTTGTAGTTGAACTGAGCTTTTTTAGGTTGGGTCCGAGGTGCTTTACTGGCTACTGGTTTATGTTCTAAAATATTTGTTTAGAATATTTTTTTTCTTTATATTGTCTGTAAAGTGAGGATTGACTGCACTTTGTCATGCATACTCCTGACATTACAGTTTTAAATTGTATTTCCTATTTAATACCCACAAGCCACCGATCGCTCGTGTACTCATAAAGAGAAGCTTGCCACACAGTCTGTAATAATCCCAGACATATAAATACACCAACACTGTACTGTACAAAAAGGCGCTGTCCTTCGGTTGGGACGTAAACATAAGGTCCTCACTCTCCCAGGGTGTTCTTCATAAAGGGTAACAGTAGGAGTGCACTATGGCTGATTGGCTTATTGTTATTATTACTACTACTACTACTACTACTACTACTACTGTAATAGCAATTTTATATTTTATGTTAATTATTATTAACATTGTTCTGCTCTCTGTTTAAATTATGTTTTGTGCAGTTTTGTAAAAAAAAAAAAAAAAAGGGTAGTACGTACTAAAATATCGGTGACTTTTATTTTGAAAATCAGTAGAAGGAAAGCGCTTAGTGGGGTGAATCTGCGCTGTAGTTAAACTCTAGTAGAACACGGAATGATAAGGGTTGGCTTTGCATCTAATGTCCCTCTCATGCCTTTGACAGCAATGGCTGTAAGTTTGTTGGGTTGTTTTTTAACTTGTTGACTTGAGTGTTTTGAATATGTTTTGAGTGTACTTGTGTGCCTTGTTACGATCATTTGTATGTTATTTACTGCTTGTAGTTTTGTTTATACTAAAACTGCGTTATGTTAGTCACATTGTTAGCTTAATAACAGACTTGTGTATGGTCATTTGCACGTTAATAACGGCACATTTTAAGTTATTTGTGTGAATTAATGACTTAGCCTTTTTATGTAAGTCAGTGGACTTTGTCTTCTGTTTAATTTTTATACTTTCACTCGTGAGTTTCACCTGCCGTTACCTGCAACTGTAATAAAGGAGCAAGGCGCTCGCTTCCTGGCTCGTGAAAACTGAGTTTGGCTTGCTGTTTATCTGCGTTAGCATACCAGCTGTATACAACATGTAGTGGGAACAGTACAAACATTAATTGTAATGTTATTTATTAATAGTAATATTGTAATAGTAATTATTATGACAAAACACAGTCACAGAATGACAGTTTTATGCATTCAGTCACATTTTAATTGTCTATTGTAATGTTTTGTGAACCTTTCTAACTGAGTCATCATACACACAAACTTAAACTTATCTCTTAACATTCATTGGCTGAAAAATCTCAGCAGCCCATTTAGTGTTGGCAGGTTAGTGATGTTAAAGAAGGGTACTGACACTTTCTTTTTTTGTTAGGTAGCTGATAAAAGTTGGTTGGAGATCCCTGATTTAGACAAATTGTTCTCCATTTACCCTGTCATTTTAGTGGCGCATTGCGCTTCGTCCCGCCAGATAATTTCGCACTGGAAGAACTGTACGCGCCATGACTGCCCTGTCTGCCTGCCACTCAAGAATGCTAGTGACAAGAGGAACCAGGCGTGTACGTCTCCTTCTCCGATGCTCATCTCCGATGTTCATCTGATCACCTTGACAACTCACTACTACATGTCTCGTGTTTGCAGCCTTGCCTTGTTCTCCAGGTGCTGGCTTGCAGAATTCCATGTCACCACTGGGAGCAGGCCAGTCCAGTGCCCCCGTAATCAGCAGTGCTGCACCCTTTGACCCCAGCTCCATGCAGAGGGCCTATGCTGCACTGGGTCTGCCCTACGGCAACCTGCCGTCCACCCAGGTGCAGTCACAAGCCCCGGGACAGCAGACTGCACAAACACAGCAGCAGCAGCTGTGTTCTATCAGCGCAGCTGGTAACTAACTACAGACGCCCTCTCAGCTGTCCCACATTCTCCAGTGCATGGCTGGTACATTTTCACTAATTGAATGTCATGTCTCATTTCTATGGTGCTCTCCATACATGTGCTCCATGAATTGTGTTTACTTTCACTCATTATCTTTCCTGTAGTCAGTTGTAAAGCTTTCAGTCTGTAAGAACATTACTAGGAATTTTATTACATATTTTTTACATTTTCAAACAAATTTAAAAAAAAATGTTCTTCAGTCATAATGCAGTTGCCATTTAATATTTTAACAGGGGATGATTAGGTCACAATATCACACAAAGGACCTCATCTATCAGTGGTGCATGTGTACATTGTGTGCGATCATTTCTAAGAAAAATGTGAGTTTAATCATAAAAGTTAAGCTCAGAATATGTGTACATCTGTGGACAGATCTCACCATGACTAAGGCTGAAATGTTGAGTCAAGTAAGTTGATAAAATTTTATTTTAGGAGTTTTATTTTTCTTGAGGCCACAGAAACCAATTACTGATGCTACAGAATGCGACAAACATCACAATACCTGCAGCATGACATTTTAAATTGAAAATGCAACATATACAAAAATGAGCTTGCTTAGCGTCAGTACTACAGCACCTCCAAAGCAAACATGCAGCTGTCTATACACACAAGACGAATCACAGCCAGGTCGCGTAATAACTCAAAAAAGTCCTCTTTGACCAAGATAAGTTTTGGGACAAAAATTTTAACGCTTTCTTCACACCACTGGTAAATGAAGCTGTAGAACTTTTAATTTTGGCTTGACAGTTTCCACATACAGTGTGCATGGTTGGTAATTGGTGGGTTTTTTTAAGATCCTAATAAGGTGAATGGTGGAGGTGGTGCAGTGGGCCTGTCAGCGACAGAGCAGACAAACATGCGCTCGGACTCCAGCCTGCCTCCGTCACTAAGCGACCCGACGTACGTATGTCGGCATATTGTGTTGATGCAAGAACACCTGGCACACACTTTACTGTCTGCCTCTGTGGGACAAGATATAGACCAAGAAAAGAAAAATGTGTTATGGTTCATTGGAGTTCATAGGTTTGAGACTTGATTGTGCTGTGTCTTTCCTCCCAGCCAGTTGATTCCAGATGGGTCGCCCACTGGCAATATAGGAAGTCTGTCCACAGCAACTCCAGTGCCTAGAAAAGGCATGACAAAGAGCTGGCACGAACATGTGACCCAGGATTTGCGCAACCACTTGGTGCATAAGCTGTGAGTCTGTCTTGGGTGCTCTTCTGTGTTTTTCCTACATTTTGTTTGCTGCTGTACAGCTCAGACTGAGCTCATTCCAGTTCATGTCTCTTCTTCACAGTGTTCAAGCCATCTTTCCCACCCCTGACCCAGCTGCATTGAAGGACCGACGTATGGAGAACCTGGTAGCCTACGCCCGAAAGGTGGAGGGAGACATGTATGAGTCTGCCAACAGCAGGGTAGGAATGGCATGATTTGTATGCTTGGGTGAAGCTATTTAAAACTTAGAATTGTCATACTTCTGTCCTGTGTCCATAAGAATTTGAAGCTGAGCAATGGTTATGATGCGTATATGAGGTGAATTAACTATCTGTAAATTATACATGATTTGATTGTTGGCACAGACTCACTTATCTTGCTGTTTCTGATCTCAGGATGAATATTACCACTTTCTGGCTGAAAAGATCTACAAGATCCAGAAGGAACTTGAGGAGAAAAGGCGGTCACGGCTCCGGAAACAGCCTTCTTCGGCTTCTCAAGGGGGCCAGCAGCCGCACCTCACGCCACCTAATGCACCGGGGTCAACAAAGGCAAGCCAGCTGTCAAGTGAGTTATTGTCTTAAAGGTTCAATTAATTAAAGCATAATTTTTTTCTAATTATACATGTTAGGCTTGAGGAGCACCATATTCCTTATTTCCTTATGTCCCTGCCTCTGCCTCTTAGATGGACTTGTGCCCATACCCAATGTGCCACATCAGAACATGAATCGCATACTAATTTCTCAAGATATTCTTCATCTATTTTGTCCACCATTTGTCCACCTCCGCCATTTGTCCACCTCTCACCTGCTGAGATTAGATTTCCCCTTCCTTGTCTGTTGTGCAGTACATTGATTACTCATTTGCGCAGCTCATGTACTTAACTGTACCTAACATTAAATAATAAATACCTCCACATCTGTTTGTGTACAGCAGGACTTAGTCAGTTCAACTCCATGACGATGCAGAATGTGCAGATGAGCCAAGCGACCATGACCACCCACCCTGCCTCACCCAAGAATTACCCTGTTCACATGAAAACGGGACCCACTCCACTGGTAAACTACTGTTCTGATTGGATGATGGTACTGTCTTCCCTCTCAATAATTATGCTTCAGTGTTGTTACACAACAGCGTGAAATTGTTTCATTTAATGAACATCTGCATTGTTCCCAATTTATTATAAGTCCTGTTTTTTTAAAAACAGGACTTTAAACCTTTGTTGTTTAACTTTACTCAGTGACAGAGAAATGAATCAGAGTGATGGACAAACCAGCTGGCAGTCATTGACCTAAAATAACTAATGTGACAATAACCAGAATGGTTTGTTGTGTTACTAATATATAGTGGCACTAGAACTGTCTCTGTTTTTCCAGATGGGGACGTCCCCTTCCAGGATGCCTCAGCCTCAGGGATCGATGGGAATGCACACCAACAACATTGTGCAGGCAACCAGCCAAGCACAGTTCAAAACCCAGAGCCAGTTCCCTGTTAGTAGGGTCATGAATGTAAATGCAGGTTTAGGTGAGCCAGCTGGTCAGACTGTTGTCACACAGGTGAGTAGGAGCAGGCAGAGGGGGTGTGTACACTATGAATGGAAACAACATGTCACTGTAGCCTCTATTCAAGCAACACGTTCCATTCTATGTGATTCAGTGTGCTGTTTGTTTTCTATGCAGCCATCGCCACAGCCAGGTGCTGGCCTTCCCATGAATGCCCTGGGCACCCTGGGTCCCCAACTGCGTGCCACTCCAGCACTCCCTGCTGTCTCACCAACTAACACACAGCTGCTCCAGCACTCTACCACCTTACACAGTGAGCCTTCTACTCCAGCTTCCTCTGGGGGCCAGTCCACAACCTCGGTGCCCCTGTCCAACACTCTTCCTGGCCCGGCTGTGGGCACGTCTCCTGGCTCTGCCCCATGCCAACCCCAAACTCCCCTCCAACCCCAGCAGGAGGCCCCTGTGCCAACAGAGCAGCCCACTCCAGTGCTGGACCAGTCCCCCAGCACTCTAGTGAGACCCTTTTATACCTTTGTCTATCTTATGTGACTGACAGCATATTGCACTGACTGTTAGTCAGCTTGACTAAAGCAGCTTTATCCCTTAGGTTTTGAGAAAGTACACAGCATGCTGAATGAAATTCATTGCCCTGAGTTTGTCTTTCCATTAATTTCCCATTGCAGCTCTGTCAGACAGCTGCCAGTGCGGAGCACTGTGTGCCCACTGCAGTCTCTGTGGCAGAAGTGCACATCCAGCAGACGTTGCCCGATTCCAAGCCAGTGATACAGACAAATGAACAGGATCTTGAGTCTGGGAAGATGGAGGCTAGAGCTGAGGTGAACACTCACTCCCCATTTTCCAGTCCAGACAATAGGA
The DNA here is from genome assembly GCA_025773905.1 of Chitala chitala. Lineage (NCBI taxonomy): Eukaryota > Metazoa > Chordata > Actinopteri > Osteoglossiformes > Notopteridae > Chitala > Chitala chitala. The sequence goes on along the minus strand of JABJVR010007204.1, from coordinate 992 downwards.
GCCTAAACCTTATCTAATGAGGAATTTGCCATAGCACAAGGGTGGCCAACCAGTTAGACATGAAGAAGGAAAAGGGGGACTTTTATTGCTCCAAAGAGCCTGGACACAACACATTTATGTCGGATATCCCGTGTTCTGAGTAATAAAAGCTGAAAGTCTGACACCATTCTTTTCAAATGGTCGTTACTAGGACCATAAATTTCAGTGCTTCCACGTTTTCTTAAATTCCGCTTCACTGTAAGGCTTTTTGCCACAGCACAAGAGTGGCCAACCAGTTAGACATGCCAGTTGATGCAATGCAAGTTTTACTGTCTCAGAATACCGTATTTCTCTTAATTAAAGCTCCCGCTCTAATAGACGCGCCCCCACCCCATAATACAGTACGAGACACGGTAAAGTGCCCCCTTTCTACGTGCTTAAAGCGGTGACATAGAAATGTGGTCAATGCTTAGAAGTGTGGATTTGCGGAGAATTAATGTGTAAATGTAGTGAATTATATGCGTTTTCTACAAGTAAAGATTAATTAACACAAAAATGCTACATTATTTGGACAAAAGCCACTTCAATCCCAAATTGATTTGCTGTGCATTGCGCTGGCATCACCTGTAAAACACAAGTAGTTTTACAAAACATGCACCTTCAGTTTTGTCTGACAATGAAGTTAATCGAGTACAGTAATAAGGTCTTCAAAATCTTACCAAATTAACTCGCCGATGGTGAACATTGAAAACTTTTGCAGCAAAATGTTTTCCTTTTTCCTCTGACACTGGAATTACCGTCATCTTAAAAGCAACCGGGTACGACTTTTTTCTCGCCATATTTCACCTGCGTTTAAGCATTAAATTATTTTGTGACCGTGGTTTACAATGGGTGTACAGGTGCATCTCAATAAATTAGAATGTTGTGGAAAAGTTCATTTATTTCAGTAATTCAACTCAAATTGTGAAACTCGTGTATTAAATAAATTCAGTGCACACAGACTGAAGTAGTTT
>JABJVR010007203.1:0-11744 GCA_025773905.1 Chitala chitala | reverse complement strand
AGGGTTAGGGTTAGAGTGAGCACTCCAGTGTGTTTCCCAGCCAGCTCCTGTCAGCCACTACAGTGGGGTGGGTTAGGTTAAAGTGAGCACTTCAGTGTGTTCCCCAGCCAGCTCCTGTCAGCCACTACAGTGGGGTGGGTTAGGGTTAGAGTGAGCACTCCAGTGTGTTTCCTAGGGTTAGGGTTAGAGTGAGCACTCCAGTGTGTTTCCCAGCCAGCTCCTGTCAGCCACTACAGTGGGGTGGGTTAGGGTTAGAGTGAGCACTCCAGTGTGTTTCCCAGCCAGCTCCTGTCAGCCACTACAGTGGGGTGCCAAACATATTCCCAGGAGCTCATCCTATGGATTAACCCATAAAATAGGGTTGAACCAGTTAAAATATGTCCTAATTACAGCCTTTTACCAGTTTGAGTGCATGTTCACGGTATATGTTGGTGCAAAATTGGTCTAATGTGTGCATGTCGTACAGAGCAGGGACTTTAACATGCATGTTTGCAGTGTGAGTATGGACCTGGTTTGAACAGATACTTACAATGTTGCTGACATGATATCTGGTTGTATGTTATGGAAGTTGATTTAATTAATACAGTATGTTAATACAGTACCCTGATTTAGTTAATACTGTATTATCATTTCGTTAGTAGATTAGATATACTGGTTGTACAAGTGCTTCATTGACACTGGTCCCTCTCCAGCTCCATGGAGGCATCCAGTGAGATGATGGTGTCACCACCTAGACCTCAGACTGCTGCAGGGGGACAGCAGACCACAAGCAGGTAGGACATTTATGACAGGTAGGACAGGGAAAACAGCACAGCAGTAGCAGGTAGGACATTTAGAACCTAGGAAACTTTGACACAATACCTCTAAGAAGGAGTTCCACAGCCAGGAGGAAAGACTCTTAGTGTAATGGACCTTTTATAAATAGCACTTACTCATTTAACAGGGATAATGTTACACCTGGAATATATCAAGCCTAGTAATTATTTCAGTACAATGTCAATCAATCAATCAGTCAATCAACATTTATGTATATAGCACTTTATAACAACTGAAAGTTGACCAAAGTGTTTTACAAATCAGATAAAATAAGGCAAACAGTAAGAAGTATAAAAATAAAATAAAAAGTAAGAACATCATTAACATGAAGCCCACAGAAACAGAAAACCAAAGGAGATTGTTAGGAAGCAGGACAGATGTAGCATGTCAGCTCACTACTGGGCACTAAAGGCCAGTGTAAAGGTACAGGTACAGGTGGGCTAGTTGCTGAACTGCTAACATATCAGAGGACACTTTGACATGACTGTGAAACAGCTCTGTTGTTTGCACCCCACCAGAGAAGAGCTATGTGCGAGCTCCTGTCCCTGGGGAAGCCCTGACTGTGAGGAGAATGTCAGCTGTATGGTAGGTCCAGTTCAACTGCTCAATGGAGTGAGAAGCCACCCTATTGGCTGAGAGGCTGCTTACATATGTCTTCTGCTCAGGACTGAGCCAAATGCCTTCAGCATGAGTCAGAATTTTGACCTTACTGACCCTTGACTAATAGTGCAATGCTGTAGGTGAATTTGTGTTGTGAAATAGCCATAGAGGGACTGATTAGTACTGTTCTTATTTCTGTATGCAGGCACAAGGATCGGACATGTCTGGAATGACCACTCAGCCTCTGGTCCGGGCCTGTGTCAGCACAGCCAGTATGAAAGTCAAGACAGTCAGAAAGTCAGTAATTTCATTTGTGATTTCATTTGCTGTCGGTTTTGAGGCTTGACTGGTGCTGGAAACCACCACATCTGCAGAGCAGTCTTAATCAGGGATCTTGTTTTTTAGGTTGTCATTCAGCAAGGGCCATTTTCCTAAACTGGCAGAATGTGCCCATTTCCACTATGAGAATGTTGACTTTGGCGCTGTACAGGTATGGACTGTCACTTAAAAGTAAGTGAATTAGTTCAATGCAGATTTACACGTATTATTGACACACATAGTGCTTGCATGCTGGTGTAATGTTTGTGCCAAGCAGGTAAGAGAGGCGAGGCCGAATGTGCGAAAAGGGAGGCTTTAATACAGGATAAAACAGTGTATAAACAAAGGGCTAAACAGGTCACAAAGGCTTGGCTACAGGGAACACAAAGAACTAAACCCAAACTAGAAAGAACAGGGGAACAACACTAGGCTATTACAGTGACACAGCAACAACTAGCTCACAAGGTCACACCTACAACAACCAGCAAAGGACTAACAAACCAGTGAGGTACATAAAGGCACACTGATAGGTTGAACGACACAAGGCTGGCAATTGATAACAAAGGAACAGGTCGGAAAGGACAGGAGGAAGGGCGACATCTAGGGGACAGAGGGAACATGACAGGCAGGGGTGTGACAACTGGTAACATTTTACCCAAATTCAGTTAACATTCTTCTTACAGAGTGCTCACATTCTGTTAACACTCTTACTATACAGTGTTCTACTAACATAGTGAACATACTCACTCTTTGATGGCTCCAAGGAGGTTGCGTCACCCTGACCCCTCCCCCATCCTCAGGCAGCAGGAATAGCTGAAAGCCTGACCCCAATGTATCACACCAAGCCACCAGTCAGTTGACCATTGGGCTGTGTTGGACCATTGGTGAGCATATGCTGGATGTATACAGTATATTGCAAACAATAAACTACACTAGATTATAATTATTTTATAGTTGTTTCCTCTCACACAGGTGCAGAACAGAATCTGCTAGATGGCCTTTGGTAGTAGTCTTTACAGGGTGTTCCAGTGTCACATTTTGGTCCAGATGAAGGCAAAGTGAAGTGTTGCAAAACTTGGTTTTCGTTTTTGGTTCGATGTGTCACAGCCCTAAGAAGCCCAGAGATCAGGTTGAGGCCTGGCACTGGAAAACAGGACAACCAAATGGAGATTGCATCTGCTGACAGACTGCTCAGTTTCTCTCTTTTCTCTCTCTTGGCTGATTTCAATTAGGGTTTCTATATTATCTGCAACATCTTTGATGTAGTGAATTTTATCAACAAAATCATGGTACAGACACACGTATCACAGTTCAAGGCTGAAGCTCCTGTTACACCTGCTACAAAGCTGTTTATAAGCATAGTCTTCACTATACTTTATTCACTACAGGTATAGTCTCTTATACTGTCCTGAGTATGGATTTAAGCTGCTGTATGTAACGGATGTAAAACTGTTATGGTGAGAATCCCCCTGGTAGTCAGGACAAGGGCACAATTATTCCATCAAGCGAGGGACTTGGGTCATTAGCTCAACGGACTAATCCTCTTTGCTGGTAACTCTGTGCGGTCTGTGAGTTTGCGAGTTGGAGTCCTGGTTGGCCTTGTAACATGTACATCCATAAATGTAGAGCATTTCCTCGCATACAGCTATATGCAGCAATAAGCTTCCTTAGTGAGATCACAATACATGATGTGGCTACAACCCATGTGTTCTCATGTCCTGGAGAGAAGTGAGCTGAGCCAGAACATTTTAAAGTTGATTGTTGTTCTCTCTGAAGAACAATGACATAGTAGGTGTATTGGAGTGTGAGCGTGGGTGATGTGTGGAGAACAGTCACGTATTTATCAGCTGTTTCACACTTGGCATTATGGGAATATGATTTGTTAGAATGTGTCATATTCACACGTCCAGGGAATACCATGGGGAAAATGACAAGTGAATCCATTAAAGGTTTTACCTTCCTTTATATTTTAAAAGACGGATAGCCTTCAGATTTACATTCACTTTCCACTCTGAGGCTTTTAACCACAGAGAATTATGATGAAATGACTGCAACAAAAAGAAGTCATTATGTACATGTAGATTGTAGAGCAGAGGGGAGATTTCTGTAGCTTCTATGTGTGCGTGCGAGAGACCTGAATGACATGATGATGATGATGTTGTTGTTGAAGCCCATTTCCTATGAAGTTCTCTCTGGCCAGTTAGTCACACTGGTCTTGTGCTGTTACTCACTGTGTATATTTGCCCCCTAACACTTCTTTCTGCACTTTTCTCTCCCACCCACACACTCTCTCCAATCCTCTCTCTCTATCAATCCTGTCCTCACTACCATTCCACTCTACTGCCCTTTTTTACAGCTGGCTTTGGCAGACGAGGTGGTACAGAATGAGACTGTGCGGGATGGATGTGAACCTCTGGAGCTGGTCTACCTGGTCAACATCATCTGTCAGGTAGGATCGACTGAGCCTCACCATGTCCCCCGTCCACAGCACTGCTGCTGGTTTGGCTTCTTGTATCAAAGTTTGATGTTGTTTATACTGAGCTCTTAAATATTGTGTGAATTGTGATCAACTTCAGACTCATGCTTGTTTTAGTCATTCTTATAGTGCTAATTTTTTAGGGATTTTTCTGTTTTATTCATTCTGATAGTGTTCAGTTTCATGGTTTTGTTGGTCTTAGCCATTCTGATAGCATTAATTTTTTTTATAACCACAGTGATATCATTCTGACATATTGTAATTTTGAGGTTCTAGCATAGTGTTATGTAACAATGAAGATTGTTGTTTTTTAAACTTATGGATACATTGTAGCATTTCCCCTCTTCATTTTATTTCATCCCCTACTTGGTCTCTTATACAAACCTTCTGTCCCTATCTCTGTTTCTTTGACATCCTTTCCCTTTCTTTTCACCTGTCCCAAACTTATCTTTCTTTCTTTCTTTATTTCTTTCATGGTATTGTCTAATTCTCTCTCATTCTGCTTCTTTCTTTCTTTCTTTGACTCTCCCCAAATCTCTCTGACTCTTTCCTCCTTCCTTTGATTCCCTAGTTCTCTCACTCTACATCTTTCTTTCTTTTTGTGACTCCCCCTAATTCTCTCTGATTCATTCTCCTTTTTTCCTTCTTTCTTCGACTCTCGCTCTCTCATTACTCTACTTCTCTTCCATTACTTCTCAGGGGAACACTTGGGTTGTGAAACGGACTTATGAAGACTTCCGTGTACTTGACAAACACCTTCACCTGTGTATCTTTGATCGTCGCTTCTCTCGACTCCCAGAGCTGCCCCGATCTGACAGCCTGAAGGACCGGCCAGAGAAGGTGAGAATGCACTCTTCTCTATAGTGGGAACATGTTAATCTTACTGACTTTGTGCACATGCTAGGGAAACTATTTCATCAACCATAATGTTCAAGTTACCTTACTATATTATCTTGCCTATACAATACTACAGTATATAATTTCTCATAATAGATATAGTGTGATAATACATTAAATTTTACATTTTATTCATTTAGCAGACACCTTTGTCCAAAGCAACTTACAATGAAAAAGAGTACATGTGCATGTCAAAAACCATGTGATGATAATCTATCCATCTTGAGATCTCTGCAAGGCAAGAGGCAATCTTAGTAGAAACGTCTGTGTCTGAGGGTGGGTAAGACAGGAACAGTTGGATGTCATTAGCATAGCAATGGTAAGAGAGGCCATGTGAACTGATAACTGAGCCCAGGGAGGTTGTGTACAGTGAGAAGAGGAGCGGACCCAGTACAGACCTTTTAGAGACCCCTGTCACCAGAGTCCTTGGCTTTGACACTACAAGATACTGTGTAACAATGTTCTGAAAGGTAGGAGGCAGTCCATTGGAGCGCAGTACCAGATATCTCGAGGTAGGTTTGTGGGTCTTTATGATCCTTAAAGCTTTGTTGTCAAGAGTTTTATGGTCCTGGTATGTTTTCCCATGGTAAGCAGGTGTGATGCCTGACTGGGTGATCTACATAACCCAATTGGGTTTAGCCCAAAATGGTGTTGTGGGATCAGACTGTGAGGTCACCACTTACAGGATGAAGAATGGGAGTAAAGTGCAATGGCACCAAAGTGGCAAGATGTTCCATCCTCATGGCCCTATCTAATCATGAATTTTGATGAGTGCTTGAGGATTTGCTACTAAGTCTGAAATGGCTGAGTATTTTGAAACTGGAGATCATAGTTTTCTCCTGTAAAATAGTGGATTGCTCTTCTCAGGTTAGAAGAAACTGCCCCAAGTGAAGGTCTTATTCACAAGTGATTTGAAAGGGGACTGTAAAATTGACAGATGGAAAAGATTAGGATCAGCAGTTCTGCAGCTGTTATACAGGTTTGTCTTGGTCAAGAGAGAGCTAAGTATAAAAATAAAGATCTCAATTTACCAGTTAGTCTCCATCCCCATTGAGGTTTCTGTAGAGTTCCTGGGGCTGCTCTCCAAGAAAAGATTGCAAGACTGCAGACTTCTTCACACTGAAGAAGCCTTTTGGTAAAAGATGAAACGTTTCTGCGTAAAAGAGAAAGAAGTCCAGTCGACATGACTAAGCTTCCAGATATTTCTGTTGCATTTTACAAAAACTGGTCCAGTACGTAAAAATGGATCACAGATCATATGTTTGTATATTTTTTATATTCATTTATTAATATGATTGTCTTTCTGCACACTTCTGTCTTTCCTATCAGACAGTGTTCCAGATGTTAGTAGCCTATCTGTCTCGCCTGTCGGCAATTGCAGACAACAAGATAAACTGTGGGCCGGCTCTCACTTGGATGGAGGTACATCCCTATACTGTGTTTATTCTTTTCTTTCTGCACTGCTCATATAAACGTGATAGTGATGACTGTTAATTTACCCATGTGCGTGATGTACAGGTATTTCCAATGGACATGGCACAATAAGATGAAACCTATTGTCAACCAGTATATTAGTCTTGTTAAAGTTGATTTAGCTGACATTATGTGAAGGATTAAAGCTATGTCCACAAGGCAGTACAAGAAGTTGTCACAGTTAGGAAAAAACTTCAGATTGAATGTTTTATTTCAAAACGTTTTGTTATTTGGTAAAACATGGCTGTGGCTAAATCCCCACTCTGCTACTCACTCATCTTCTCTGTTTGATTAACATAACTTTCCTAAAAATTATTGATTTATACTAAATCGAATGAATCATATAATGGAAACATCTTATTTAAAATTGTATTGTTTTAATTATATGTTAATAATAATTAGCCATTTAGCAGACGCTTTTATGCAAAGCGACTTACAACATTTCATATGCGTGTTACAGTGGGCCGGCGCAGGGCGTCTTGCTCAAGGATGTTCTCCCCATTGAGCCACTAGGCCGATATTATTTTATCGTGTGCAGTTAATGTACATATTTACATGAAATCATACATTTACTTTTGTGTGCTAATGATTTCATGCCAGCTGTTCTCAAAAGCTTGCTTTTTGCTGAGTTGAGGTACCAATACATTGTAAAGATGTGTAATTCCTCAGCTGTTGAAAATAATTTTATTTTCTTGATAACTGAGAAAAGTACAGCAATATCTATTTATCAACTAATAAAACTCAGGCATTTCTGGACAACACAAAACTGCTATACAACTGAAAACTTAAGAGTTTATTCACAGGAAATTCAAGTGAAGATTAGCATAGCTTTACTGTTTATAGTTATCCAGTCGAAGAGAACAGTAAATCATGTCAAAATCAAATAAATTTTGTTCTTAAGGCTCTGGTCTTATGAATATGGAATTTCTCTAAAAGACTAAGTAGTTGATAAAATATTTATTACATTTTGTATGAGTCAGTTTTATGCCATTAATAAGTGGTCATGTGTAATTAGACAAGGTCCCATATTTTGCACGTGCCTTAAAAAGCATTCTTAATTTAGCTGGAATGGATGTTGCCACTTTAATATAATCTGTAAGTTGAACATTAGGTGCTTTTAAAGGTTGTAAACACAACAGAAGTATGAATATCTCCATGTTCATTATACCATGTAGTGTGCCAACTATACATTAAACCAACACCACGTGAGGCAGGCCTCTTATGGGCATTCATGTAGAGGCCAGGCCTTTATCCTCTCTCTATGTATTTTGCTCTTGTACCTGAGATCAAGCCAAATATGATCTATGATGTATGGCATCTTTGACCAGCTATGAGAAGTGGGCTAGTTATGTAATATGTAAAACATGTAACTCTGTAGGCAGTTAGCGACACACGTGTGCAGGGAAGAATCAAGGTGACACAAAAAGAAGAATGTATAGGCCTAAAATTCTTCAACAGAGTTATGTTACTCTTTGAAGTCTGTGTGCTTTTTTCCTAGGTCGATAACAAGGGGAACCACTTATTGGTACACGATGAGTCCTCGATTAATGTTCCTGCTGTCGCTGCCGCACATGTCACCAAACGATACACGGCCCAGGCTGCTGACGAACTCTCCTTTGAGGTGATTTAGTTTCAGGTGAAAAATATCAACCTGGCCTGAAACTAGTAAATGCTACTAAATGTAATTTGTTTCATGTTATGTTAACTTTTGGTTCCTTTCCAGGTTGGGGACATTGTGTCTGTGATTGACATGCCCCCAAAAGATGACACAAGCTGGTGGAGAGGGAAGCATGGCTTTCAGGTGACACTGTAACATCTCACTGCCATGTAAATGCAGCAGAGCTGCCTACTGGTTCTGGGAATTTCCAACTGCAACAGAGTTTATTACTGTATTTATTCTGTTAATTTCAAATTTATTCTTGTACAGTATGCAACCGCTGGTTTTGCACTGTTTTGCTGGGAAATCTCAATTGTATTGTGCTGTTTTTTTTATTATAGGCATGTACTAAAAGAAAAATTTCAAAATTCACTTCAATTCAATTTATTTTTATTTCAATTCAATTCAATTCAATTTATTTTTATATAGCGCCTTTCGCAACAGCATGCCTCAAAGCGCTAAATATTTTGTTCCTTTCGCAACAATGTGCCTTAAAGTTGCTTTGATACTGAGATTTGGCAAGACAATTTCTTGTCAATGACCACAACACAGCTTCTACCGTATTTCTCATAATTAAGGCGCACGCTCTAATAGACATGCCCCCACCCGATAAGGCAGGGCGGCTAATACAGTACGAGACAGTGAAGCACACCCCTTCTATGCGATGAAAGGGGTGACATACCGTGTTTCTCCTAGTTAATGCCCCCTCCTGATAATACAGTACGAGACACAGTAATGTGCACCCCTTCTACGCGATGAAAGGGGTGACATACCGTATTTCTCCTAGTTAATGCCCCCACCTGATAATACAGTACGAGACACAGTAATGTGCACCCCTTCTACGCGATGAAAGGGGTGACATACCGTATTTCTCCTAGTTAATGCCCCCACCTGATAATACAGTACGAGACACAGTAATGTGCACCCCTTCTACGCGATTAAAGCGTTACGGCTTAAAGCACTGAAAACTCTTGCAGCAAAATGTTTTCCTTTCTGCACAGCAAGTCCAATTCCCTTCAGCTTAAAAGCAGCTGTGTACGACTTTTTGCTCGCCATTTTTCACCCGCGTTTAAGTATAAAATTATTTTGTGACCAATATGCCTAATGGAAACTGATAATGACTGGACTTTATTCGTTTTTATAAGTGGTAGTTAATGGGAATTTTTTTAAGAATGTAGAAGAGCATTAGGTTTTTTTAGTAACAACTTGTTTTTAAAGGTTTTTAAAAGACCTCATATATATAAACCTCATATATCTCATATATATATATATATATATATATATATATGAGATTTTACATTATTTACTGTGAGACATATAAATGTACACATTATTGCTGTATATTTTTATATTGGAACCACTAGGTGGTACTGTTTCACCAGTGACTCTAGAGTTGGTGGAGTTGGGCAAAAGCATCTCAGTCGCAGATTCACTCCCTGGACTCAAGACTTACACAGAAAATAATTTATCATCTGTTGAAGTGGAACAACTGCTGTTTGCTGTGAACTGAAGCACAACATACAAAAACACGTTAGAATTCCAAAGTCCACGCTGTCGTATTGCATGTGTGGGTGGCTTTGCTTCCTGAATCACTGGCCCAGCTCTTCTAGGTGAACACAAGTTAATTGTCTCTGTGTGTAGTTTCCCGCAACTGTTTATATTGTTAACCATGGTATTTTAGGCAACAATCTGTATGAGTAAATTCTGTAACAAAATGCAAAAGGTCCTTTTGGGGTGCCTTATGAGGACAAAAAAATAGAAAAAGGGGGTCCTAATGGGGAGCACAATGTGGGTGAGAACCATATCAAAACACAATTCCACCGTGAGACCCACCTCATAACACAGGTCCATTGAGAGACCCATCTAATAACACAGCTCCACCGTGAAACCCATATCATAACACAACTCCTTTGTGAGACGTATTTCAGCTCCACTGTTAGACTCTTCTAAAAATGGAATTCCACCGTGACACCCATGTCATAACAGCTCCACCGTGAGACCAATATCATAATACAGCTACACTGTTAGGCCTATACGAAAACACAACACCACTGTGAGACCCATACCATAATGAATCTCCACCATTAGACCCACATCATAATAGCTTCACCGTGAGACCCATATCATAACACAACTTCACTGTAGGGTCCATATCAAAACTTAGCACCACCGTGAGACCAATGTAAAAACACAATTCAACTGGGAGACCCCAACAATAACATAGTTATATAATGAGACCCATATAATGACACTGCTCCACCGTGAGACCTGTATCATAACACAGCTACACCGTGAGACCCGTATCATAGCACAGCTACACCATGAGACCCGTATCATAACACAGCTACACCATGAGACCCGTATCATAACATAGCTACACCATGACATCCGTATCATAACACAGCTACACCATGACATCCGTATCATAACACAGCTACACCGTGAGACCCGTATCATAACACAGCTACACCATGACATCCGTATCATAACACAGCTACACCATGAGACCCGTATCATAACACAGCTACACCATGACATCCGTATCATAACACAGGTCCACCCTGACACCAATATAAAAACACAACTCTACCGTTAGAACCTTATCATAATACAGCTCCACTGTAAAACCCATATCAAAACACAACTCCATTGTGAGACGCTTATCATAACATTACCACACCACAACATTTAGCTTGACACTGAAATCTGTGTTCAGTGCATTCCACTAACACAATCTGGCTATAATTAGTTTACATTTCAAATCTGTTCCTTTTTTTCTACATTTATGTTTTCTTGTTGTAATGTGATCAGGTTGGCTTTTTCCCCAGCGAGTGTGTGGAACTGATAAATGACAAAATCCCACAGTCTGTCACCAGCAGTGTGGAAAAACCAGGTACTGTCTCTTGTGTTTTGTCATCTTTGGCAGATAGTGAAGAATATCCCATATATATAGTTACAGTATCACTCTGCACTCCACACAGTATTGCTATGTACAGTCCACACACTGTGTTATGCTCTTTATGCTTTCTTACTCTCTATCATTCCTTAGTGCCAGTACTGTGTCACACACCACATACAGCACCGCCCGGGACAGTGTGCATGCTTTGGTACACTCACACTGCCTTGCAATCCATGCATTATCACTATGCTGCTCTTTACACAGTTCTGTACATACAACACGTGATAGTTAAGGTGCTCCTAACAAGGCAATTACATCTCATGTGCTCCTCTGCTGCCAATGTGTATTTTTTGCAGTGTGTAAAAAACATGGGAAGCTGATCACATTCCTGCGGAGTTTCATGAAGTCACGACCCAGTAAGCAGAAATTGAAGCAGAGTGGAATCCTCAGGGAGAGGGTGTTTGGCTGTGACCTTGGAGAACACCTCTTAAACTCAGGCCATGAAAGTAAGTCAAGCGTCTGAAACCTTGGAGAACACCTCTTAAACTCAGGCCATGAAAGTAAGTCAAGTGTCTGAAACCTTGGAGAACACCTCTTAAACTCAGGCC
>JABJVR010007202.1:0-11745 GCA_025773905.1 Chitala chitala | reverse complement strand
TGTATACATACCAACATGTGCATGTAGACATGGTAGAAACACGTATACTTACACATCAATGTCTCAGTATCTGAATATCAAATTTTATGACCATTTTTAACCGCCCTTTTAAAAAAAATAATAAGACGGGTAACGGCTTTAATATAAAGAAATTAAAATGCATATATATGCTATTAAGACCAAATCGTTTCATAAAAAATATATTAGAGTTGATAAGAATGAGCTCTTCTGCTTGGTGTTGTTAATCTGTAATGGTGTGAATCCAAACTTACCCTGTCATACTAGCCCCTGATTTAGACACTACGTCTGTACAGTCTACACACGTGTAACATGTTTCTGTGGATATCTACACGGGACACCTTTACAACCTCGGCCTCAGATCAACCTCCTTATTGCAAAAATACTACATTCCTATTTACAACAATTAAATATAAGACTATTAAGCACTTGTGTGGTAGCATAAGATAAAGTGACGGCAACATTTTAAAAGAACTTATAAATTAAAACGTCCACGGAATTTTGTAACATGCCACAATAAATTAAAAAAAAAAAAAAAAGGTAAAATAAAATTTAAAACAAAAAGTCAGTCAAAAATATAGATCTGAACATTGATATGATGGCAGACCTACAAAAACCAGCCCTCTTGGTTAGCTGCTTCCTGTCTGGAGGCGGAGCTTGTTCAGTAACTGTTCTCATGCCCGGCCAGGATGTACAGGTTACTTTGTGCCGTCGGATTATCTGTAGGTCTGCTTTCCAAAACCACCACTCTGTGGGGACAGAACCAAGCAGAGCGGCCGTTGACGGACAGTTAACTGATAAAACGCAGCGCTACAACAACAATCAGGCAACTACAGACCTGAAGATGTTGTAGTCCAAACTGCACTGGCAAAGAAAAGAGTTAAGCCAGAGCACAAAGAGAAACTCTGGAAGCACATACATGTGTGTTTGCTATCAGAACATAGGAATGACGCGTTTTGGACCACTGAAATTCGCATCTCATTTCACTGTGTCCTCAGAGAAGGGGACACCCTCACCTGTCAGAGCCCAAAAGCCGGAAGATTCTTGTATTATCCGAAATCTCTTGTGTAATCTACAGAGAAAAAGAGAGTGAGAACAGGTATTGCACAAACAGAAATAAACGGAACAGAATGCCTATGCAATATTGCACATTTAACGCAGCCTGTAGTGCAGCTACATTTTCAGATGCTAAATTCCAACCCCACCCACTCACACACACACACACACACACACACACACACACACACACACACACACACACACACACACACATCAAAACAAAAAACCCAAAATATTTCCACTGATTCTTGCAGCTGTTCATTTGCAAATGCACGAGGATGTTGGCTATGGAACACAATCCCAGATGAGTATCTGGAGAAGACCTCCGCAGGGTTTCAGACCATCCACCTACTTCGTTGGATTTGAAGCTTCTCCCCTGCATTCCATGTCTCCAGAACGCCAGCACGCTATCCTGGAGGCAGACTGCAAAAGAACACACTAGTCATGCCCCGAACACGCCCACCTGCCTGCTAGTTCTATTTTCCCCCTGCCAGTTAAAAATGTCAAATTTAACAGAAAACGTTAAAAAAAAAAAGAAAATAAAAAGTGGTACCTTTGGAACAATTATGCCCCGACATACGCAAATTTTTTTTTTTTTTTTATACAAAATAGACTCGCAAAACTTAAACGCCTTGAGATGGAGTTTGGCTCAGACACATTTACATTGTCGTATTTACACTGCATTTACACTTCGTTTACAACTTGCCTTTCTTCCCATGACTCAAATTAAGTAGCGATGCCACTTCAGAATTAATATTTTGTACACTGTACAGCTTTTACAAAATTAATCTAAACCACACAGTCGAGGACAGCATGTGTTTTTGTCAACATTTAATCTGCCGTGTTTTCCAAGACTCCTCAGTCAAATCTACTGGGCTCAATTACTGCACACACTGCTGTCGATGTTCTGCTGTCCTTACTTCAGAATGTGCAGTAATTAACTGATTAAGCGAAAGCACAGCTGCAACTCAACGATCGTTAAACACGTTAGTTTAAACAGTAATTCAATCAAGCCCCTGGAGATGCTGAAGAGGCTCAGAAGGAAACGGGTCGTAAAAAAACTTGGCCATCTTTAAATAACCAAAATGTCGACGCTTCAGGTAGGCTTACCTATTGACTCAATCTGAAAGTTAAAAGTGAGCTCAGAAGACAGCTTCTTGCTGGACTTCAACCTTCCTTGCAAATTCACAATTTTAATACACCCTAGAAACAAGATCAAGCCGGAGGTTACCCACGATGGAATGCAACAAATCCACCACATATCGCACTCGCTGAAACAAACTTTAAAACTGCAACAAAACTGTTCACCCAGCAGCCAGAAAACAGCTGATCTTGGACATTCAATGGAGGGAGATGACAGAGCAGGACTTACGATCAAGACACACTAGAATGGTGTCTCTCTCCAGCTGGGTAATGTGGATCACACATGTCTGTGGGGCATCTATAATGGAAAAGAACAAATTTTACAAAGCACACCTAGTGGGGCTTTCTGCACTTGAATGGCCTAAAAACATTAATGACCAGCTGGCCCTAATAAAAACTTCACAGTACGGATCAGCTGGAGAGTGCAAGCTTGCTGTTAATTCCCACACTACACACTTCTGTGGTGACAGCTGACTTTCGTTTTTCATGGCCAACAAACACCGCAATCTAATTATACCCAAGTCACCAATTAATTCAAAACATACGTTAGGTTAAAAAGCATGAAAATTACAGCAAGTTTGATCTATAATGCAAAAATGTGGACCAAATTTATAGCATAACAAATGTTAACCCAAGTGCTGCAAAAAAAAACTAGGGCTGTGCAATGGGTATTGTCTATGAATATGACTTACCGTAGTTCTCCTAATTAATGCACCCACTCTAAAAGACGTGCCCCCACCCGATAATACAGTACGAGACACGGTAAAGTGCACCTCTTCTACGCGATTAAAGCGATGACATAGAAACGTGGTCAATGCGTAGAAGTGTGGATTTGTGAAAACTTAATGTGTACATGCAGTGAATTATACGTGTTTTCTACAAGAAAATATAATTAAATTAACACAAAAATGCTACATTATTTGGATAAAATCCACTTTTCAATCCCAAATTGATTTACCGTGCATTGCACCGGCATCACTTGTAAAACATGACAAGTTCTGATATTTTCAGTAGGACTACAATACAAGCACCTTGAATTTCGTCTGACGATTGAGTTAACTGAGTACGATAATAAGGCCTTCAAAATCTGTGCTGTTCTTACCGAATATGCACAATTAATTCGGCATTTGTTGTGCTTATGGCGTTTTCTTCATACTTTGCTGGCCGGCCAGCTCCTCACTTTCTTTTCTCAGATTTTGGTGTGTTTTGTCTTGTTTTGGCACCAATCTTGAACTCGCCGACAGTGAACATTGAAAACTTTTGCAGCAAAATGTTTCCTTTTTCCTTGTCCAGTGCAATTACCTTCAACTTAAAAGCAGCTGTGTACGACTTTAGCTCGCCATATTTGACCTGCGTTTAAGCATTAAATTATTTTGCGTACAATATGCCTATCAGAAACTCTGATAACGACTGAGTTTTATTCATTTTTGTAATTGGGAATTAAATTTTTCGATTTTTTTAAAGAAGACGGAAGAATGTAAGGCTTTTAAGTAACCTTGTTGTTTTTAGAAACTTGAACTTCTCGTTTTAAAGGTTTAAAAACTTCAAAATTTTCACATTTTGGCCTCAAATAGACACGCCCTGTATGTAACTTGTATTAGGAGAAATACGGTAATTCTTTTCTGAACAATGTGCAAGCTCACGTTACTGAGTACAAAAAGCACCTTGTCCAAGCCTTGTCCCTGTCTCATGCACCTACACAAGGTTAAAATGAGTGAATAAACAGTGCTAGAAGATGATGTACAGACACCACCAGCCTTGCTCCACCAGCCTCACAATCTAAATCGTCAGATTTAATTGCAATATGTGGCTCAGCTTCATTAACACAGAGATGGTTTGGCTTTGAGTAGATGGATATTGCTCAAACAAGACCAATCTGCTAACTGTCGAAAATCGGTCACTGTTAAAGACAAATATCTGCCCTAGTAATTTCAATGTTTTTGTATTGTTGTTCTGCGGTGGGTTGGCGCCCCGCCCTGGGTGTCTCCTGCCCTGCCCCCTATGTGTTCTGGGATGGGCTCCAGGCTTCCCCACGACCCTTAACAGGATGAAGCGGTATAGAAGATGACTGACATGACTGTATTGTTGTTACTTGAATACTTTTGTTTTCAGTAAATAAATAAGACCTGTTTTCCTTAAATACGCTGTTTGCATAAAAACAATATATAAACAAGTGAACTATTTCCAGAAGGGCTAAAAGCTAGGTAAAAATTAGTTTTTAAAAAAGACAGAAGATAAATTTGTAGGGCAGAACTAACATCGAACAGCAAACTAACAGGAAGACAGAGAGACTTTTCTCAGCATAAGTGCAGTGCTTAGCGGGACAGGTGTACCAACCTGACTCGGGGAACCATGACGAGTCCGAGTTCGGGTTGATGGTCTCAAAACGTACCACCTGGTTTGGCTCAGTGCCTTTGGTGACAGCCATGCAAATAAGAGGGTACTGCTGTCCTGGCACCACCAGCATGTCAAACACCTCAAGCGGGCACGGCAGCGGGAACTCAATGCTCTGAAGACGATAGGCGGGTGGTGGAGGGCACGGGTCAGTGAGCTGAGCAGGCTGAGCCTGGTGAGAGCATGACAGAGGCCCGCACAGGGAGAGACACCCCACCTTCATGAACATGAACTTCTGCATCGGCTCCACCCATTCCAGGAGCACCACGTGGGACTGGAAGGCTGCGCTAAGGTACGTCAGACCCGTGTACGGGCTCCTCACTGTCGGGAGGAAGGAAACGAGACATCAGCTACCTGGAAGGCAACGTGTCGTGCACACACACGTGCGCTCTAAGGGCCTTTCATCTCAACCTTGTTTGGACTGCAGCACTTTAGACATTCCACACCATACCTCCTGCAACGCAAAAGGATATTTTTATTGAGAAATTACAGTATCTTAGGAAGGCTCAAAACAAACGAGGCACAAGAGGCAAAGCTCCCCAAACGTCTTACGCTTCCAAAGACCAGGATGCAGTAGAAACTGTTTGTCTCCAGGGAGTTTTTACTTCCTCTGCTGAGTTCTACCCCCATCTCAGCTCAGGTGGCACTCATTAATTTTCACACATACTTTTGATGCTGGCTTTACGCTCACCTGCCTGTGATTTTACTGCATTACAGGCAATAGTGAGGCAGACCACGTTCCCGAAGGCAGTACATTAGAATTGAGCTTGGATCCAAATGGATCAGATCTTTAATGTTACAGCCTATATTCAGAGTGGTAAAAGTTAACGTGTTTCCATTTGTCCAATTCCAACTGTGTCCAATGAAACACTGACAGTTCAGTATTTGCATGCAAGAGGTTGAGCTGCACTGAAAATGTTTTATCTTGCCCAGTTTTAAGCGAGAAATCTTTTCTTTTTTCTATGACTGTTTTGATTTCATGTTGATAAGCTGTTTTCTTCTTACTACACAGCACTTTTGGGCTGTGCAGACAACTTTGTAATTTGTTAGAACCAGAAGAGGAGTTTTGACACGTACAGCCAAGTTTGTATCTTTCAAAGTCTGTAGATATGCAGCATGCTTGGAGATACGAGCCACTGCTAACCTTTTAAGGCCTCTAGGCTAATAATATTTCAGTGAGAATCATAGAACTCAGTTCAAGGGAAAAAGGCGAGTGAAGAAAAAGCATCCTTAATACCGCTGGTCATATCCGCTTACCTACACAACACTTCTGACATCCCTTAGTGTCAGGAATCTTGTTGGAGACGGCAAACTTCCTGAGAGGAGAGAATTAAAATGCGGACATTACAACTTGCTGCATGGTTCATGTCACATGATATGGTCACATGCCAATGATGCAATGGGAGTGATTTTGTGGCGATCCGAACACACGCACCCAAAGCTCACAGTTACAAGACAAAGCATTACAGCACTAAAGACCACGGTCCCCTGCTCGGCGAAGTAACCAAACCCTTGTCCAGACAACTGGGTGTTTCCACCACAGTCGATTTAATTAACTCTGCTACGCTTTGCTGAGTAATCCAGGGTAACCCATCATTAAATCTCATTAGCTCCATTACTGATTGAAATCCAGTTAAGGACTTCCAGGTCATTACCAAAGGTTATCTCCCAGAACAGGAAAACCCAGGCAGGGGGGGCACCATACCAGAAGAACTTGGAAATGTTCTTACCTGGGAATAATTTTGTCGGGAAGTTTGTGTGCAGGAATGGCGACAGGCAGCTTCTGCATTTGCCGGGAGTATTCGAACAGACCGGTCAAGTTGTGGGAGTAGATTTGGGAAGCCTTTCCTAATAATAAACAAATAATTACACAAAGATGCACAAATGTGTTGAAATGTAGCAGAGGTGCACAAGGAATCGCTAGGCAATGTTAAAAAGAGGAAAAAAGTTCCACAGAAATAAGATGAATTGGTGCATGAAGATCAACATCATATTTTTATTTGATTTACCACGGCAGAAAAACGCACGCGCAGATCTTACCGGATATCGAAACTAAACAGTTGTTCATGACGTAAAGCCATGTACATCTCCTCGGGAAGATCTGAAATAGAGAGAAAGCCCATCAGGTTCAGCCCTGCGGCGAGTTTTGGACTAAAGCTTTAGAGAAATTGGGCCACAGATGTCAGGCGATACCTGTTCCATGGACGTCTCATGCAGCTCATTAAGATTTAAAGTGTAAACCCCCTCCTCGGCACCAAATATCAAATACTGGTCTGAAAAACAGCAACAGAAAGATCACAAAAGGTTTAACTCAAAAACGCCATGGCAACAAAGAAAATTCCGATTTGTGTTCTATTTTCAGGGTCCACTTTATGTGAGCCTGTGTGGCACTGATAAAACCCTAACCTCACCCATCCATGTCTACATAAACAGATTAAAACCTGATGTGTGTATCTTCTGGCTGAACACACCCAACATCACATGTGCGGCTTCTGTGAAGAACGACCACCTCAAGGGTCTTACGAATGAGCAGACCTGAACTTGGGCCGCACGCGGATGTCAACATGGAAACCCAGTAAGTGAAGTCCCTAACGCTTTTCACTGTTAACATTCAATTGGGACAACCATGGATCGTAGATTGCAGGATGTTAATTACATGTTGCAGCTTTCTTGGCTGAATAAAAATCTTCTGTCTTACTTCTTTAGATAAGCAGTCGCTGATCTACACATTAAAGGCATCATTAGCAGTTAATATTCTATTCACACACTGCCACCGCAAAGCAGAACATTACAACTGGAGTGCTGAAGGAGGAATAACACCAGTCATCAGTATTCTCTGATCTAGGGACTTAAAAATAATGTGCTTTCAGTCTGAGGCGCACAGTTGCGTTAGATTCTCTGCCAGACTTATCGTCAAGCCCCACGATCTGATAGTGACGTTCTCAGCCACTGCCGCGTATTAGCAGACCTAAGACTTTCCGGGCACTGAACAAAAGTGGTCAGGAATGGTGCACACCCACCTCTGGTGTCGGGGTTGATCCAAGAAGTGGCGCAGTGGATTTTCAGTGGACAGCCGTTGAAGACCTTGGAAAAGCAGGCCCCCATCTATACAGCACAGGAGAAGATGCAGCCATCTTCAATTTTTCTCTAATGGCTACCCAACAATACTCTTACAAAAGTAGAGGCGGGAGTGGACAAAAATTATTGCTGTTATTATAGTAATTTTACTGATAAATATGAAATGACAATTATATTTCAGCGGTCACAGATTTGTCATATGCCTGTTTAAGCTGAGCCCGTCAAAGAGAATACTGGTGTTTAAGGACATCGTTTTGCTGTCAGTTGTCATACTGCAGCAAAGTACAGTGGTGCTGTAGAAATGGGACAGAATGTTAAAAGCTACAGAGAATAACGAACTCTGCAATGACTTACGTGGACTTTTGGTGTAGGTGGAAGGCCATTGCTGATGGGTTTCTGAAAATACATATGGGAGAGGGGGGGTAAAAAACATATGTACCGTGTTTCTCCTAAGTAACGCACCCGCTCTAATAGACGCGCCCCCACCTGATAATACAGTAGGAGACACGGTAAAGTTGAACCCTTTCTGTGTGATTAAAGCGGTAGCATAAAAACGTGGCCAATGAGTAGAAGTGTGGATTTGTGGAGAATGAATGTGGAAATGCAGTGAATTATATGCATTTTCTACAAGTAAAGATTATTTAACTAACAAAAAAATGCTACATTATAGCTTCTCAGATTTAGGTGCGTTTTGTAATCGTGTCTTGTTTTGGCACCAATCTTGAACTCGCCGACGGTGAACAAAAGTTTTGCAGCAAAATGTTTCCTGTTTCACCAATTTATAATATAAAATTTAACTGACAAGGTGGCATATGAAAATAAAGTAATAAAATTGAATGTGTGTTGATTTAACCTTTGTGTAGACCTTGCACTAATGACTAAGTATAAATATGGACTCTGAAGTTGGACCAGTTGGGAACCACTCCTTTAATCCCAAAACCACATAGCCATACTGAAGCAAAGTTTTTACATGTTACTTTGTTCCAAAAGGATGCTTTTAAATATAAAAAAAACATTCCTCCTAAGGTTAAATTTGTCTGCATGATTTTAAAGGCAACATCATCACGGCACATGTTTCTGTGCATGCATGCATTTTTTCACTACCGGAATGTCCTTCTTTTCTTTCCGCATGGGGGCAGCAGGGGGCAGCGTAGACTGTTTTTCAACCACAGACCTGTCCTCTCCGTTCACGTGAGGCTGGCTCGCCTCATTGCCTGTGAGGAAGAGGAGGAAGAAAGCCTGCATTAACTTGAGTGCCACTGCGGTCTGACTGCACCCAGGAGATGAGAAACAGCACCCGAGGGGTCTAGCGCCGACTGCGTCTGTGCTGGAACATGGGACTGATGCTTGAGGGCCCGGCGGTCAGACGGTCATTTAACACGTTGCGGACTCGGTTTTCCTCACACCCACACACCACCGCACCCTTGGCATCACGTTGGCTGGTAAGCAACACACGGACCAGGCAGCAGTAACACCACACACACCTTCCAAAGTCAAATAGAAACTTCCGGAACTGTGTCTAATATCAGAAATATGCTGATATATTGTTCATTAATTCTAACTTTATTACGTTCTGAGTCCTTGTGTCAGGCTTTACGTGTTCTCGAAGTTAAATATGCACGGCACTGCTGTCTACATTTTCCTATATGAAGTGAAAAAGCTTTAATATATCACAGTGATTTCCTAAAGGAGACCGATTTCCATTTTAACGTTATATGACATATGGATGTAAAGCATGATGCTACAAATTAGTCAGCTTTAAATGGTGCAATTTATGGGTATAATTAACAGCAGTAAAGTTAATCATTTTCAGACTTAAGCTAACGGTCAATCTGAACGGCGAACACAACTTTATTATTACACTTTGACGCAAATCCATAACTGACATCACGTGAGCGCTTCCTTGGGTGTTCAAATCCGGCCAATTCAGAGCCACTGGCTTGAAGGCCGCACGTTTGGGAACACTGCTTCACACAAAGTACACAAACCGGAACTGAAAACTGCATTACGTGATGGAAGAGCGATCATCGAAAAACGACTGTTGACAGCAACTACTGCTACACAAAGCTGGAAAACAAGCTATGCTATTTAATTTGACCAAAGACACAAACACACAACAGAGCAGACCGACAGCAACAAAGCACTATTTTAACATGGGCAAGAGGGTGGAGAAAATCTCTGAAGGCTAACTGGTGGAAAAGCCTGGTGCTCATAGGGCAAAGGGGGAGGGTGGGCGGTATTAAGTACACTAGGGGCCAGCCTTACTCTTCTCATTCTTGTCCTCCTCATGCGTGGCATACAGCCAATCCCAGAACTGCCTAAAGCTCCCAGAATCCCCTTCCTCGTCCAAGGGACTGGCACAGGCTGCGACGTCATTACCTAGGCTGCTGCGCTTCTGCGGGGGCAGCCGTGGGGGAGGGGGTCGGGGGGGCACGCCAGAGGCAGCCCGGGCGGGACTCTCGGATGCAGGGCAGCGCTTGATGGTCCCGTGACTGCTGTCCTCATCTAGCGAGAGGCTCTCCTGAGCACTGGAGATGGACTTGGGCTTGAAGAACATGGCACAATGTCAGAGCAGTAAACAGCGCCGACAACAAGGCCCGACAGCCGTACTGCACAGGACAGTAACGCCTGCAGCCCTATTTAACCAACCCATTTTTTACCACTTCTATATGAAGTGAAACTGGATGAAAGCACTGACTTATTAGATAATTAGAAACAAACAGCTGAATATTTCTACTGGGAGAAATGTGGGACAGACATGGTTTCCCAACAGGGCTATGTTGTGTCATAACAGTGTGGAGTTACATGAATCTAAGGGTCACTCTACTGCAGATCATTAAGGAAACGTTACCGCAGAAACAAGGGGGTCAGTCGTCCAGGTGAGGTTATCTGGAAGTTTAGTCATGTCAGCTGGACTTCTTTCTCCTTTACGCAGAAACGTTTCACCTTTTACCAAAAGGCTTCTTCAGTCTGATGGAAGTGGGGAAGATTCTATCACTATATACTTACCAGGGTAGCAGGCCACACCCATAACTGAATAGACCTTTCTTACACTAATGAGTCTATTCTGGAATGGGTGTGGCCAGAAACCCACTTCCCCAAGGTGAAACGTTTCTGCATCTACGAGAAAGAAGTCCTGTTGCCATGACTAAACTTCCAGACACACTCATCAACGAAAAAATAAAATGAAGAGGACCTTAACAATGTTGAATACTTTGGGATGTAAAACCGGCAGATAGATACCGGTTAACTGAGAGAAGCCTGTTTGTGTGTTTATGAGCACATGTAAAGTAACGGCAATGACAGTTTAATTTATATAGCACGACACAAGTGCTGAACAACAAGCAGACAAGACAAAGACATTACGGACAATAACAAACTAAAGAAAAACACAGTGGACACATTACAATTAAAAACATGAAATAAAAAAAATAAAGCATTAACAGCAGAAAACAGAAGATAGTGATAAAAGAGTAAAACAAAAGAACAGGAAAATCTACACTCATTTCAGGTGGCCAAGATCAGCTAACAAGAGTCACGTTACATTAAAAGTCAGGGGAAAAAAAAACAAGTACAAGGTGTCTTACCTTTGGAGGCAGCGGTGGGGGCACTCTGGGCCTCATTGTGGAACTGGAAGAGCTGGGGATGGGAGGGGGGACACTGCTGCTTTAAACCATTTTAAAGAACAACAAAACAAAGTGTTGATGAGTGATTAATTAGAACAGGGTTAGACCACTAACGGCATTTAACCCAGACTCTCGGCCTCAGGGCCGAAAGGCCGCACGGGGCAACTGCGTGTGCGTGCCAGTGTTTCCAGCCCGGCTCATCCCAATACGAGCCCCGGTCCCATCCTGCGACACATCCCCAGGTCCCACACAAAGGCGCTCAGAACAGAACGGCACACGACCAAAAGCGACGAGCAACAGTGGAGACGAGCGGTCAAATGAAGATCGTCGTGGAGGCACATGCAGCAAGGGAAGGCTGAGGGGGCGAGCTCAGCGGGGAAATGAGATCGTGCTGAAAGCAGTGTGAGTTCACACATCGAGCGTGCGC
>JABJVR010007201.1:0-11746 GCA_025773905.1 Chitala chitala | reverse complement strand
GTGTGTTTGTGTGTGTGTGTGTGTGTGTGTGAGCTCATGAGATTGGATGTGTGTGTGTGTGTGTGTGTGTTTGTGTTTGTGAGCTGTTTGGGGTGGATGTGTGTGTGTGTGTGGGGGTGAGGTATTGTGGTTGTTTTTGTGTGTGTGTGTGTGCGCTCTTGCGCGTGGCTGTGTGTGTCTGTGTGTGTGTGTGTGTGTGTGTGTGTGTGTGTGTGTGCGCTCATGCGCTTGGTTGTGTGTGTGTGTGTGTGTGTGTGTGTGTGTGTGTGTGTGTGTGTGCGCGCATGTGTGGACAAAAGATACACACGTCTCTCCAAAATTCTGCAAGGTGAACATATGCTTTCAGGTTTGTAAAAATGTCACTTACCTCCATGTACTTGTCTGGCCTGTACATCTCTGAAACAACATCCCTTATATTCTTTCATTTTTTACTGTTTTAATTATTCAGTAACCAAGGTGATGACCTTGTCTAGAATGCCTTGTATTAATGAAAATGTTTCATCTAACTCATATTAATGAATGCTGTAAATCTGTTCATCGTTTTGCCAACTGGGTTACCCTGAATTGAGAAGGTACACGTGTCCACAGAGCTGTCCATTGGGCTCAATTCTTTGTTTGCCTTCTGATAATCCTCCCATAACTAGTTATACAGTTTGCAGTCGTTAAGTGTAATAATACATATATACGTATAATTATTTATTAGGGATGTGATGACACATCATGCCACAATACATCGTGATGCAAAACGAGTAATGGTGGAGATGGATCATGGTATCACACTTCATGCTTGGTACAGGGCATTTAGCAACCTGGTGGCCCAATGGGTAGAGCATCAGGCTGAGATATAGATGTCTCCCAGTTCAAAGCCCAGCCACGTGTCCTGGAGCACGACACTCGGCGCTAGCTCCCCGGGCACCACGTGTGGCTGCCCTCAGCTCCCCCCTGGGGGATGGGCTAAACGCAGAGAACAAAATTTCATTGTGACGTGTGTGTGTACGCAGTGACAATAAAAGCTGATTGTTAAAATATTACTATTTTATATTATTGTTATATTATGACATTTTAACATATACCGTGATTAATCCATATTTTAAAGTTTTGTCATGTTTTTTTATTTGTAGTGTCACCTTTGTCCTTGTAATGCACTGGCTGTTTTTCAGCAGTGCCAATTAAAAAAAAAAAAAACTTGCAGATGTAATTTGTTTCTTCATCTTTCCTAATGTGCGACTTACTATGACTGAACACTCAGCCTTGATGTATAGTAAAAAAATCTGTGTTAGTTTTTTATTTAGTAGAAACCTTGTGAACATTTTGGAAATTATGGTTAATGTGATATGCAATAAAAAAATTGTATTTTTATGAGAAAATGAATTTCACAGTTTACATACCCTCTACTTACAGGGCTTTCACAGCCGGTATGTGTCAGCCCATGGCCTGGTACCGGCCCATGGGCCACAGCTTGGCTTACACAACTGCTAACACTAACGGTGTGATACAGCACTTACAATGGCACTACGATGAAGAAACATAGCTGGCATTGTTTAGCTTGTTGTTGCCTCATAAATTCAGAAATGCTTTAATTCAAACTTTGTTTTGGATATTGTGAGAAAATTGAGTTGTGAAACCAGTCATGAGCTGAGTACAACATTACCTCCCTATTATTTATGCATTATAATATTTTACTCTGATTACATTTATAATACCATATACAGTAGGTTTTCATACAGTCTGTGGTGGTTTTTAGTTAGTGCGTCTGTAATTACATGGCTGCTTCAATGTGTTTTCAAGCATGAAGGGATGTATCTCTTTGTTTGCTGGAAATAGCCACTCGTTTCCCCTCCCCACTCCAAACCACTGCAGGGCAGTGGGGTACAGAGGCCGCACTCGGGAAGACGGCCTCTAATGGGCTTCTCCTGTCTCCAGAAACCTGGGCCCAAATTAAAGTTTCGGCCTGCAGTCTGAACGCTTGACGAACATGACCGGCTTCTAGACGGACAGCCGTGTCAGCCGTTTGTACCGCATGTGCGCCGCAAATCAACCTATTTTAAAAATCCGTTCACACCCGAGCAACTGTGAGACAGAAGCACAGTACCCTGCGCTGCTCTGACACATTCTTTTCTCCTGTTTGCTTTATCATCCACAGCTGCTGTAGCATAAACCCAGAGATGAACGGGAGAGATAAGTGAAGGCCGCGGCGGTGAGCTTGGCTTAGTTATGACAACTGTGAGTTTCACACTCTGAACAGTTCTGACAATGTTTATGTGTGCCTGACAGATACTGACACTCTGTGTGTGTGCCTGACAGACTCTGACACTGTGTCTGTGTGCCTGACAGATACTGACACTCTGTGTGTGTCGGACAGACTCTGACACTGTGTCTGTGTCGGACAGACTCTGACACTGTGTCTGTGTGCCTGACAGATACTGACACTGTGTGTGTCGGAGAGACTCTGACACTGTGCCTGTCAGTACTGCAGTGTAATTCTGACACTGTGTCTGTCAGTACTACACTGTGATTCTGACACTGTGTCTGTCAGTACTGCAATGTGATTCTGACACTGTGTCTGTCAGTACTGCAGTGATTCTGACACTGTCTGTCAGTACTGCAGTGTGATTCTGATACTGTTTATGTTCTGCAGGCCAATGCTTACTTTGCTGTTGTGATCCTTGGGGTCTCGTTCATCCTCTCTTACTTCAGCTGAGTTTGTTTACATGGTGAATCAGGCTGCTCATGACATTACTCAGTAACGGGGTCCAGTCTCTAATTAATGACACTGTAAACATGCAGATGTCCACACATAGCAGTAAGGGGTGTTGGAGGTTCCCAGCCCCATACTCAATCATAAGGTTCATAACCCCCCTGTACTGTTTAATTATTTAACAAGGGACGTGGTGCCCTGCCCCTGTGGACTCTGCTCAGGTGGCTGACTTCTGCCGGCTAGAAAAACAAGAACAGCACTGTGTGACAAGGCTGCACCTGGGTGTCTCTGTGTGTGTGTGTGTGTGTGTGTGTTGTCCCATGTCAAGTGTCAGAGCCAAACCAGCATCCACTTTGTGCAGGCATCTCTGAGATGGCAATCTTTTTGTAAACAGTTCCTGCCCCACACACACACACATGCACACACACACGCACACACACACACACACACACACACACACACACACACACACACTATCCTCCTCTGGTAGGTGATGCCTATAACAATGTTTTATATCACAGCTTACAGGAGTTCTACACAGAAGCACAAACTACCTCACTTTCTGTGTGTGTCCTGCTGTCTTAGTGTAATCAAAGGCCATGAGTTTCAGCGCTGACAGTTTTGAGTCTAAAAACACAGAACAGCATTAATCTTCTGACTGACTGGCCAAATCTGGTGTGAAAATCATAAAGAATGAGAGGTGAAGCTCCAGGAGGGGACATGCTGTTGTACCCTCAAATGATAAATTTAACTTGCATTTCTGTATAAACCTGTTTGAATGTGCTGTACTTTACTATATTTTGATTTCATAGCTAAATGTGGATCCTCTCGTGGACAGGTAAGCCTTGTTCTTTAATAGTCACTTTTTTGCATCACTCACTTAAAGAAAACTTATCAACCTCACACAGCATTATAACCCAAGTAGGTTTGGTAAATATATTCATAAATACACCTCTCAAAAGGTACAGGAACTGAAGGTGGATAAACAGGGAGGGTGGTCACCCTGTGTGGACTCCCCCACCCTGACCTTCTACTCTGTGGAGGCCATCACACGTAAAGACACAGACAGACCTTGTGGGAACAAATCAGATGTGTTTTTTTAATAGAGCTAAGGCACAGCCATGCAAACGTGGCCTTGAGACAAATACCACATATTGGGAACGCTCGAGGCAGGCCCGAGGGCCACAGGGCCGCACCTCCTGCTTCCTCTCTCCTCCGCCTATCAGTCTGTCTACCCCCGTTGATAGAAGTATTACATGCCTTCAGTGGAGTTTGGCTCCGTCCTGTCTACACACGCCAGGGCAGCCGGCATATAAAAACAAACCCCTACGCACTTCTTCCAAACAGGTGGACTGCTGCTAACGCCACATAACGATACCATCACCAGACTCAAGACGCTGGCAGCGGCATTAAACACAGCTAATTAGCAGTAACGAGCAGCTCTGGCTTGGCTCTCTCACCAGCTGCCTCAAGAGCACTAAATAAATACTCCTTTCTCCAATTTACATTCTATCTAGTGCTGAAAAAGCCCAGGGGCTGTGATTGAAAAGGTACAGGCTTTTCCCTGAGAGCCTGACGGTAACCTGGAGTAAGTGGCCCCTCCCTTCCCACTCCTCCTTCCCCCACACACCTTCACCCAGGGGCACATGGGGCCAACCTGGTTTGTAATCCTCCATTTAATGAAAGCATGTTTACATGGCTATCGTCAGCAGACCACATTCTGAAATCTTCCAGCTGACATTATGGATAATGACCCCTGGCTGCTTAAACAAGTACGCAAATTCCCAATGTCCTTAGACAAAAATTCACGACCACTTAAATTCATTTCTGTTTACCAGTTTTAAACAAGACAGTTTTAACCCAATTCGGAGGATAACTGGGAAACAAAACAAGCTCATACTATATGACAATGTAGTTTTCATAACTGAGTTTTTCTGGCAGGAGCTTAAAGGATCAGCTTCTCTGGGCTGTAAAACCACATTGTCTGGACTTCATTAATGCAGACAGGTCCCTTTGACAGATTATGTCTTTCCCCCGGAACATTCCTTAACCGTCCTGGACCGGGCCATGTACAGAGACGCTAGGATTATGTGAGAGGCTCTGGCTCTGCCAACAACTCAGCAAAGCCACTGGGCAAAAACATCTCCA
This sequence comes from Chitala chitala, assembly GCA_025773905.1. Classification (NCBI taxonomy): domain Eukaryota; kingdom Metazoa; phylum Chordata; class Actinopteri; order Osteoglossiformes; family Notopteridae; genus Chitala; species Chitala chitala. The sequence goes on along the minus strand of JABJVR010007201.1, from coordinate 6,900 downwards.
CTGGACAGGCCTGATCGAACCGATAAGATACTAAAATAACATGGCTGCTTATCCACTCGTCCTGCTTTCATAAATGACTTAACTTCTGATCATCACCACACCAGCTCAGGAAAAAGCCGGTTACGTCAGATATGCTGTATAGTATAACTCCAAATGTTCTTTTACTACACCAGTGTGTATGGTGTCATTGTTTTTTTACTGTACTGTACACAATGATGGCGGCACAGTGGTGTGGTGGTTAGCACTGTCGCCTTGTACCTCCAGGCCTAGGGTTAGATTCCCACCTTGGGTCTGTGTATGTGTGGAGTTTGCATGTTCTCACTGTGCTTGGTGGGTTTTGTCTGGTTTCCTCCCACAGTCCAAAAACATGCGGGTTAGTTTAATTGGTGTCTCCAAATTGCCTGTAGGGTGTGTGTGTGCGCCCTGTGGTGGGTTGGTGTCCCTTGCCCTATGCCCTATGTCTCCTGGGATGGGCTCCAGGTTTCCCGTGACCCTCAACAGGAGGACGCAGTATAGGAGATGACTGACTGTATACAATGACATGTTCTGGTACTGCTCTGATGCATACAGTGAAACTCCTATTACTGCACTGAGGTATACAGTGACATGTTCTGGTACAGCACTGATGTATTCCCTTACTGTTCATGCTTTACATTTTCTCTGCTTCCCCACTGCTTCCTGGTTACGGCTCACAGACCATGAGCAAAAGGGGCATTGCTGTCTTTAATGGGTACAGGCAGACAACTGAACTGCGGTTCCATGTCCGGTCAGGCCAGGAGAGGCGGCATCAGGCCCATTTGCCTGGCAGGTGTTTCTACGGTAACTGTGCGTTACCATGAGCTTCCAAAGCCCCTGGGACGCTCATAGTGGGCTCTCTGCCCGTTTAATAATTCATGTCCTACAACGCGTCAGCTGTCTTAGGAAAGCTGGCACACACAGATACAGCTAACCGGGCTTTCAATTAGTACAAGTCCTGCTGAGGAAGTGGCACACACACACGCACACACACACACTCACCCACACACAAGCCCACACATACACGCACACACATTAAGCACACACACACACACACACACACACACAAACACTCTCCAAAACACACACCCATGCATGCACATCCACACACACACGCACACGCACACTCACACACAACCCTACAACTCCTAATTAAGTGTATTTACTGAATTGTTTTCCCTTCAAAAGTCTCAAATGGTACCTATGTCTTTTTCCAAACATTTAGTCTAATCTAAACAGACACATTCCTAGTCAAGTCAATGTATATGTTTATTTATTTTTTACAGAAGCACACGTGTATTTACGGACTAAGGTAAACACATAGCAAAAAATACAAACATTCTGTGTCCATTTAGCAGGAGTTATTCCTAATCTGGGTATAAAAAGTTCCCTTTGCCCCCTTTGCCAGATTTCTACCTAAAACAAAATAAATAAGTGCTTAATTAGCAGTGTGGACCTCATTTCCATACACCGTGCTGTATGTCTATTCATTAGCTTCCAGAGTAGACCCTATTTTGGAGGGGAGAGAGTATTACTGCCTACCTGAGCACATGACTCTGCTCTGACTCTCTGGACATGTGAATATGTGAGTCAGAGCAATGCACCCTACATGAAAGCAGCTCCCCTGAGAAGATGGGTGTAGCAATATTAGAGCTGAGTGGGGGAAGGGCTCTCACTGAACCTGATTCAGCAGAAGTGGTTCATCAGAGCCTGAACAAGGATGGAAGGGACCTGAACTCCACCTATAACCCATACGGCCAGAACCTCATGTCCAATCAATGGTGAACATGCCCTTTAAGCAACACAATGAAAAAAGTCAAGCAGTCATGCTGACTGACATTGTATTACACGATTTAAGCAACTGTTCAATTTATGCTATCATTTCGTAGTTATTTATGAGAATGATATTTTCAGTTTAAATCTTCCCAAACATTTTTGCAATACCATTTCAAAAGTGAGAGAATTCCCAGGTATACAGGCTAGCAGATATCAGTCACTTTTTTTATCTTGACACAAAATTCCCAAGATTGTACAAATTGCCAGCTCCCTTACAATGTCCAGAAAAATTCAGTTTCTAGTGGACCTACTGAGTGAAAACTGCATCAGAGCATTGTGTGAAACAGAAACAGGATTTAGAAGTTATCAGCCAGAGAAATAGTCTCCTGATCCTGATGTGTTGGACTGATGACTCATCACTTAGTTTATATACATTTTAAACACAATCCCATTTTGGATATGTGACTGCAGTTGAGTGGAGTCAAATCTGCTTCTGAGGACAGCATTCAGGATTGGCTTGTAATCAGCCCCAGTACAATATGACCCAATTGCTTTAACGGCAGAAGCGGAGATTAAGAGATTCTTGTCCTCTTCTAGCTGCCGCCTGGATATCCTGCCTGGTTCTGCTGACGGAAAGTGCCGTCTACACACAAGTGGAAATTCCCCTCTGTGAAAGGCATGCAACCTTAGCTCCGCCCCCACAGGTAATCAAGACTTGCCTCTCAACAATGAACAGGATTTCTAAGCCAGCCTACCTGGTCTTGTTATTGGTGACCATCAGAAATGGGTGACCCCCCCACTACACCACCTGGTGCGATTATGCACCCTGGGTTTATTATACCACATAGAACAAGGGTCACCAAATACAACGGAACACGCCCCGGCATCAGTAGCATATATCTGACCTTTTCAGCAATCACCACGACAACCTGATCAAACGTGACAACCATGGTGACCAGGGTTTCGAGCTGCCTTATTCCATGTATTCTCACTGGTATTTATGTGCTGTGCACATAAGGAGCAGGATGTTTCATATATGACACTCACAGACCTGTCGTTCCTGTCATCACATGAAAGAGTACTTTTTACAAAGATGCTGAAGTCCATCGCACATCTACTGGGCTACCATAAATACGAGATGGCAAATTCTCATGTTGTATCAGATAGAGTTTCAGCATTTATCTGTGCACCCCTAGTCGAATCTTTCCTGTATTAAACTATGCTCACTTGGTCATGTAATCAAGCATTATTGTCTTTTCAGGCAAACATCCATCCATCATCTCCTCGATCTTGTATCCTCACAATCATGTGCTAGAGTACAAATCTCACTTATTACTGTGATGTTTAGAGTTCTTAACTAGGCACCATGGGTCTGACACTTGGCTTGACTGATGACCATGGCACAGATATTGGTACCACATAGATAATGTGGTGGCAAAGGGGCATGGCAGCTGTTTCAAACCTACCGTTCAGCTACTGTAACATCTTATATTTCCTTAAGCATGTCTATAAGGTACATCTAATGGAAAAAGCACAGAATAAATAAAGAGACCTTGCTCTATAAAGGCGTCCGGTAAGCAGTTTCAGTGCATGTTAGACAGGCTTTTCTCCTGTTTATCACAGAGCAGAACTTCACACTAATTGGGTACAAGCTGAAAACCAGACAAGTATACGGACATGTCAGCCAGTACCGCAGGAGATGTGCCATGAAAGTGCCGTATGTCTGGAAGTCACCAGGAAGACGCTTTCACAAGCCTGTCACAAGCACCTCCAGGCTCAGGCCTCGTGGTCTTCCAAGGTTCCAGCAGCCGGCTGCCATCAGTTCACACAATAACATGGTCTTCAAAGTTCAGCTTTCATGCCAACAGCTGATGCACTGCCAAGCCTCGGCGTTGGTATTTCAGGAGCCGCTGCCTGGATTCTCATGTTTGTGACTGGTGTTTACTGGTGTCAGGCGTGTGATATATAAGCCATAAAAAAACAATGTCTGAGTTCCTTCATGCAGCACATCAGAACATCACCAAAGCAAGATCAGTCTCCCTCTTCCACTTTGATTCTGCTTGCTTTCTGCAAGACTTATTATGTGTGATGTGGATGTAAAACCAGGACATTTCTTTATAAAAAGAGAGCCAGGTCCAACACTGCTCTTTTCTTATGCAACACAAACATGAACCTACAAATTCTCGCCAAGAGTCCTGTCACAGAAATGCTGGTCTGTGTCACATGACGCAGCTGCGGTTATAGCAGAAAGCAATTGGAAGCTTTCAGACGGAGGAAGGACCTGCTGAAATTTCCTCCTCAAAGAGTGCTACCTTTCTGTAATGCTGAAAGGCTGGTCACGGCTGCTGAGCCAACAGCCCGTAGGGACAGATGTAACGGCCTGTACCATTAAAGAATGACAAGGGGATTCTGGGTAAAAGAAGCAACTTCAGGTGCCAAAAAACACTGCACACAACCATCCTCCTGAGCTAATACAGTCCTCACACTGAACCATACAATGACGTGTTTATTTCAAAAGCTGTTCCTGACCTCTTTCATACTCAGCTGTTTTCATCGCCCGAGTCAACTGCTAGCTTGGCAGCAAGAAAAACAAGGCCACAAACTACTATTAAAAGTAATTACATAGTTTCAACCTCAATGACCTTTAATATTTCATGGTCCAGTTTTATGCCTGTTACGGTTCCAGTGGCTTTTGCCTTGATTTTTTTCCTCACATGATCCACGTTTTGTCCTGAACAGGTCTGCCTATACCCCATGGCCCTCCACATGGCAGAAACACAATTTAGGATGGAAATTCAAATTAAAAAAAATTAAATTTACCATTCTCTAAATGATGTAAATTGGTTGCATGCAAATTCAGAATACAAGAACAAATTGAAAAAAAAAATCAAAGCATGTTCATAAAATGTTCCACATTAAGGTGTTTCTATAAACAAGGCCTTTGAACCTTTACATGTGGCCTCCATGGGCCCCAGGAATGAAAGGTGAAAGGTCCTTAAACATTATCATAAAAATAAAGGTTTAAGAAGATCTTCAGGAGATGAGCTACCCCCGTTATCCAATAATTGTACGTGAAATTTATCGAAACACAGATTATTTCATGTTTATGAAAATCATTAGGTTATTATTTTAAAAGTCACATTTTTTACATTGTGTAAACATACACAACATGTAAAGCACGTTTGCCGGTGTAGTCGGTTCAGCAATTGCTCATAATTGTCAAAATATCGACGTTGTTTCACCAATCTATTCGCATCTCCTTTTTGTCGATTTTGTTTCGGCTTTTTTAGTTGTTGTTGTTGAGTGACAGAACCTTGACTATAGAGAAAGTAGCAGCTGAAGATTTTAGTGACATTATTAGTTTACTGCAATAGTTCCAGTTTATCGCGCCTCGTCTAGTTTCAGTACACATTTTATTTTACTGTGGTACTTGTTAACTGCTGTACTGGCGTGGAGCATGCTGCCCAGGGAAAAGGAAACATGATGTAGAGGCAGCGCATACTTACAGTGACACCAGCCCAGGTGACAGCACCAGTGCAGTTTGAAGCACTTTCCGTGGCTATGAGTGGCGCAGATGGACAGCCCGTCGCACGGAAGAAAGTCGGGTCTTCCCGCACAGTTCTTGGCCAGCGCCTGCGCCTCGTCCAATTTGTCGCTCTTCGGCACCTTGGATCCCCCAGAAGCGGCCATCGCATGCAAATCCTAAGGTTTAACCGCTACAAAAGAGCTCATCCGCGGCTCGCTGCCTGTCGCCTAAATGATGAACAACGAAAGGGATGCGCTCGTCAGCGTCTAAATCTGCAACACGATAAACGGCTGTTATGGAAAATGTAATCCCAGGAAATTACTGTTACGCCCAGAGGTCGGGCACTGATGCCACTGTACAAAGCAACAACTGGATATTTTAAAGGCTATGAGTTCATGCATTTAGCCTATCAAATAACAATCAATCCCAGACAGTTTTTTTTTTTTTTGCAATCGGTAAACCGAAATGAATACACAGATGAGTTAGTAAATCCTAAACACCTTGTGTCAAAGGAACGTCATGTGGAGTCACCCTTTTCAATGAAGAGGTCCCTTCGGACGTTGTCTCCTCCGTTTTCTCTCTTCAACTTTATTACGACTCAGGGAGGAAGTCTCTGTGTCCGGTTACTCTCAACTTGAAGCTGAAGGGCTGAAGTCCCGGCCAGACGCATAGGCGTGTGCTTCTCAAGTAATTGGCTGTGATATTTAGGTGCACAGATTAATGCATCGTTATTTATGATCATGTGCATTGCGTATATGGTCAATGTCTTTCACTTCTTCATAGACGCTTACGCGAAAGGGATCCGTCTTCGACAATCGCGTAAAAAGAAAGACAAGATAAAAAACACACACACACACACACACACACAAACAAAGAAGGAATTTAAATTCCCAACATTCCGGCGCTAGCTCAAAATCGTGGGCTTGTGAAGCATCACATAATTAAAACTAAAACCCAAATTCCTGCGAAATTCTTGATAAAAATTCAGGAACCTCCTAAAGAGGCTGCGGATTTACGGTTACATTGCTGGCTACATCATCTCTCTCACTTTCTGCTTCTCGTGTCTGGGTCGCGGAGAGATATACAGGGAGGGGGGTACTATTGCAGATGACGTCCTGAGTGGCTCCAACTTGACCGCCCCCTCTCTCCTACACAGATGAATAGGGTTAAGATCTCGAGCTCAGCGCGTGCGTTTAGTGTGGTAATTCGTGTTTTAAGTCTGTCACAAAGTAACAGTGCTGCTCTTGCCACAAAGCATTGAAAGGACTAATGCCGATACTATTTTCACCGTTCCGACGTTAAATGGGATATGTTACATATATTGGCCCATTGGGGGCGCTGTTTCTCCAGTAATATTTCAAGCTTCCCTTTATGTTTTGTATATTGGTGTTTTAGAATCTTCCGTAATCCCCTGTCCCGAACACTGACGTGTTCTAGCTGTTAACCAAACTATTTTGGGAGTTGTTTTTATTAAACAGAATCGAAGCAAGAAAGGTAATAATTTGAGATATAAAAAAATGTTGCATACCTATAAAAATTATTTCAAACACACACACACACACACACACACACACACACACACA
>JABJVR010007200.1:0-11747 GCA_025773905.1 Chitala chitala | reverse complement strand
ATAATAAAAAAGTGTTACGTCCTTAACTGGCTATTAATTGAGCTATTTTTGCTTTAAAAAGGAGGGGATGTTACAACGTTAACAACGCTGAGGCTGTGAGGAGCAGATGGGGACCCACATGTTGAGCATGGGGTAGTGACATATTAAACCACTGTCAGCCCCAGCAGTCCCGTAAAACTCAGAGTGAAACTTTGCACCTCACAGTTTATTGCCTTTGACCGAAACCAGCCTAAGCAGATCTCAATCTGCTTCATATGGTAATGAAGCCAAATGTAGACTCGCTGAATTTCTCGGCAGCTGACCATGTGAAATTTTGCCTGCTTGCTTTGGTGTGTACTCTGTTCTGACTGGAGGTAATGTGGAATAGCAGATGGAAGCAGGAAACCGGAAACCATGAGTCAACAATGCCAGGATTCCCCTAGACTTGGAGTAGCTTAGTTAGCCTGGCGCCTGGCTCTGTCTGATGGCTCACACGTATTGACTTCCCCTGTGGAAGTGCAGACCAAAGCACAATTCAGAGCCCTGGGGACGGTGGTCTGTCTTCAATTTAAAAGGAGCTGCACTTGAAAAGGGGGCATGATGAATGACTTAGTAGTATTCAGGTAAATGCATTATTGTGTCCATTTCAGTTTGTGGTTTTTCGCTGGTGCAATATTGTTAATACAAGTTTTAATGGCAGTATTTATCCACAGTGTATTTGAAAAGAATTAATGATTTTGTTTGCTGTTCTTGCTGGCTTGATGGTGCAGACAGGTTTCTGTCCAGTAGAGCAGGGGGTTGGTGTAATCTTTCTATTATCTCAATACATTCCTTTTCCAAAATGACAGAAATCATCAAATCAAATGTTACAACTCTATTTAATTATAAGTGTGCTGTATTTACATACAAGTGTTGCATTAAGCATTCCCACCTGACCCGACAGGACTAAGAAGCTGATAGTTGACGTAATTAGGATCCAGACAGGAGAGACTCTGGTAGAGATCCTAGAAACACCTGCTACATCTTTTCAGGTGAGTAGGGAAGCAACTTTCATGTGTGTAATACTCACACCACACCCATTTTCTTCACTGAAATAAATTCCTCTGTGAATATTGTGAAAATTGTTTGGTACGAATTGGTACAAAGTGTACTCGTATGGCTGCACAGTGTTGTGTGTTTATAGTTCAATAGCTAATGCAGGAGCTGGTCAGGAAAGCTCAACTGGGGAAATATTATGAACACTTCAAACTGTGGTTTTCGTTGGGTGTCAGTGGATTTGTCTTTAACAGCTTTTGCAGAATACGATAGCTCATTATTAATTGCATTGTTTAGTTGCAAACAAATGGCTTCCTAAGTAGTTCTGCTCTGACACCGTGACCTGTATGCGTTGTTCAGGAGCTAGAGCATGCAAAGATCATCGAGAAGCGTACGGCTCAAGATGCCAAGACGCCAGACAGGATGAAAAGTAGCCCGTCTGTGCTGGAGGACAGGCAGCTGCCCCTGGAGCAGAAAAAAAGGAAGATCCTGAGGAACCTGCGCACTCTGGAGCAAGCTGGCCGCGTGTCGTCAGAGAACAACTACCAGGAAATCATCAACGAGATTTCCAAGGTACGACTTGCAATAAGTCTCACATGCATCTAACAAGCTGAGCAAAGTGTTGGAAGTATTAGAAGTCACTAATGAGTCTAATTGCTGTGTCATTATTTATAAAATGAATTTTAACTCTGAAAAGCCATTACTGTAATTGTGTATAAGTGGCCAGACTCGCTTGAAGGGGTGAGTTGATGGCTCTTCTCACATCTGTTGTGTGATCGCCAGGACATACGGTATCAAAGACGGTACCGGCAGCGAAGGAAAGCAGAACTGGTAAAACTTCAGCAAACGCTCAGTGCACTCAACTCCAAAACCGCTTTCTACCAGGACCAGATCAACTATTATGACACTTACATTAAGACCTGTCTCGACAACCTCGATAGGAAGTAAGTCACTGCTGACAGACCTTTCACAGTTACTTTAGCTTTTAATTGACTGGAGTACTTCAATTATCGTATAACGTGTACTAAGGAAAGGAAAACATTGTTTGAGATGGAATTATGTATGTGTATGCTGGGATGTATATGTCCATAAATCTCGAAATAAACAACTGAGCAGCTGGCCTATTGATTTAAAAAAAAAAAAAAAACTTGTTTTTATGTGTTCTTGTTCAAGAAGGCTGTTTTGTTTAATGTTTTGAAATCTTCCAAAAAATGTGTGCTATTTCAGGAATTCCAGAAGGTCCATCAAAATGGACAGAAAGGGGGAGGAGAGGGGTAGCCGGAAGTCAAAGCAGCAGTCTATGAAATACACGGCAGCCCGGCTGCATGAGAAAGGTGTCATCCTGGAGATAGAGGGTCTGCAGACCAATCAGTGAGTACTTTCATGTCCATGCTGTGCTCTGGTTGTCAGGACTACAAGTGTTATGGACACGTGAAGCATGCTGTCTGATTTCTTACTCTGGATGGAAGCACAAATAAATTAAATAGCTGTTATATTTGACCTCTTGAGCTGATACGGTTTTTGAGGATGTAGCCAGGCCGTTTCCTGTTTTGTCCAAGTTCCAGTGAAACAGCAAGGAAGTCCAGCCCACCTTGTGATTTTATTTTTTTAATCTCTGTCTATGCTTTTAAAGATTTTTAAACTATTTATCTTTTGTCCTTTCTATATCACATGTGATCATCTTGATACTTTTGTTTAATCCTATGGTTAGATGTGTACAAAAAATCCAGCTTTTCCCAAATATAACAGTGTTAGTTTTGTATTGCAGGGACAGGGTCTGTGCAACACCATTGTGAAGAAATATCACTAACGTATGAATTCATAACCCAGCCGCTGTAACAGAACTTCTTGTCTTTATGTATCCATCAGGTTTAAAAATGTGATGTTTGACATCTCACCCAGCGAGGAAGTTGGAGACTTTGAAGTAAAAGCCAAATTTATGGGAGTAGAAATGGAAAAAGTCCAGCTTCATTTTCAGGTACAAGTTTGACCTACCTCTGTATGAGTTTAGCTGTGCACTGGTGTGGAGGCTCTCCAAGTGGTCCATGAGCATGTTCCAGGTCATCTATGGGTTTAGTACTGAATATATAAATGTAAATTAGTTTTTAAAATTTGCTGTAAGAGAGGGTCGACTTATTGACGGGTCAGTATAATTTCTCTAGTGTTTATGGACATGGAATATTGGTTATAAAACATGTAAAATGAATAAGGCTCATGACGAGTCAATAGCTTGGACTGGGAACAACGTCCGCTAGCAGTACATGCATTTTGCAGAAACTACTGGCTGCTAATGGTAAATGATGAAATTTACATAAAATAATTAAATTTTAAAAATCCACACAATATAGTAAAGTCATTTCTTTCTCAATAATATTTATGTACTGCGGATTATTTAATTGCTGCCGATCTAGTTCAATATTAAATTTAATATTATGTTCACTGTGTATTAAATCAGTACGACGATTGCAAAGGTATTGTAAATGTGATTTAAATGAGAAGAGCAGAAGTTAGGTAATTTTATATAGTAATTTTTATTGACGTTTATGGTTAATACTGAAATATAACCAAACGGACTTTGAGGCATTTGACAAATGCTGACATTTTATTAGCTTTATATTCAAGTAAAGGTTTTAGTGCAATTGATTGTTCTTGTGATATACTTTTAGTATATATGTAACTGGGGTAATATTCCTCAGTAATTACATCTTGCTTGAACCTTGAAGTTCTAGATGATTAAGAATGCTTTGTTATTGTATTGTGTTAGAACCAACTAATTTTTGGCCTCGAGGTGTACACAAGTCCTATCAAATGTGGCTGCTTTAATATTGTAAGAATAATTAGTGAACATGGGCAAAAGAAGTTGTTTTGCTAAGATATATTTTAAGAAAATATTTTTAATACTTAGTGCATTAATAGGTCTTTTTTTTCTTGACAGTCATCCACTGCAATCAAGGCTTTTTATTGGTGTAGGACCATAAACCTTCAAGGGTTATTAGATCAGTGTCCTCTTTAGAAAACTGGTTCTTGTAAAAGACGACTATTCAGAGCTCCACTGTGACAGTAATGTAATAGCAATAATGAAAGCAAAGGCTAATTTTTTTCCTAGCTACGTTCTTTTTTTCCTGTTCTGTTGATCGGTTCAGTGATGTGGGTGAGGATCTGGCGTATGCTAGTCTCTGATTGTTGATAGATTAATATTTCCTTCTGCTTCAGGACCTTCTCCAGCTGCAGTACGAGGGAGTAGCAGTGATGAAAATGTTTGACAAGGCTAAAGTCAACGTTAACCTTCTGATATTCCTGCTCAACAGGAAGTTCTATGGAAAGTGACATAAATTAACCAAAGCACAGTGTGTGGTTACAGCTGTTGTGGATTTTTATTATTATTTTTTTTTTTAAACATGCCTTGTTCTTCGGTTTTGCTATACTGTTGTCTCAAACAATGTCCTTAGAATGAACAGTGCCTTCTGGTGACCTACAGTGCATGTGTTTAGAATGGTGTATAAATGCAAGGAGGATTGTTGACTGGGCACTTTTGGAAAAATTTTTTTTTTTTTTTTTTTATTTTTATTTTTACTAAATTTTTTCTTAACACAATTCAGTAATTTTTAAAAATTTGTAATAAACACAAATGTTTGTTTTTCACTGGGTGACTGCTTCTGAAATATATTTTGAAATAATGTAATTGTTTTATATTTAGACCAAACGCATTGTTACCACTTGTTAAAGAACAGGGAAAAGGTGTTTAAAAAAAAAATTAAATTAATTGTTCTAAATGCACTACTGCCAGAAGGTTATACTGGAAGTGATAAATCATTACATCCGAGCCAGACTCCTTACACGATTGGGTAATGTACAGTGTTAACTGGTGCCTTTTAACCTTTAACCTTTTGACTACTGGGATGCTTTGCTTGTTCTTAACTAGTGTTAATTTTTTTTTTCTTTTTTAAAATGGTCAAATTGTAATTTAAAATAATTGCATTGTCTAAGATGAATAAATATGAAAAAATAAATCCTATTTTTAAATAGATTAAAAGTTATAGAATAAAACACTGCCATTCTCAGCTGCTTCCTGTCTGGGTTAGCACTGTGTTCTAAAATGCATTTTATGTCCAAACTTCAAGATTGTGATCATTAATAAACCTTTTTTTAAATGCTATTTGAGTTTTGTGAAACGGTGTATTTCATATTGGAATCATTTTGCAATCTTGCCAAGGCAAAGCCAGTTTAGGGAGTTGTATCATCTGAATAATATTTTATGACGACCTTGGTATCACCACTTGCCATGAAGTGCTAGACATTTGTCACCTTCAGAGCTACTGCTACCATTTCTTTCTCATTATAATTGCCTCATTAATTCTCCACCATTTCTAATAGTACATTTTTTAATGATAACTTGACCAGAAAAAGTGGTGTATTAGCCCTTGTAAGGATGGAACTGAACATGTGTGGAGAGGGACCGAGTCACACCCTCTTTATTTGATTTCTTGCATCCAGAAGGGAACAAAATAAATGTCAAAACCTCACACTCAGAATATTGTATTTATATAAAGTGTAAAAACTACATGTTCAGCTGCTTGCTTTGCGTCTTCTCTGTTAAGATGAGTGAAATCACAAGCGTTTAATTAACTGTTATTCTTAAACATAATAGGTTAAACTGTATAAAACACCCATACATCTTTAAAAACCATTAAACACGATCTGGGGTGCTGACGACACGCAGCGGATGAGCAGAGTCCGTTACATTATTTCCGCTGTTATGTTGGAGGATGGTGGGTGTGACATCCAGAAGAGCTCAAACTCTGAGAAGTGCGGTAGGGGATGCAAAGTCCTCAGTGATTTCTGTTAACTTTCGTTATTGTTGGATTTTCTTGCTTGTGTAATTATAAAGTATCGCTTTTTAAACTAGGTTTGTATAAAGTTACGTTTAACCTGCTTAATTATGAACTACACAGCAGTCATCTTTTTGGTTTTCTATACTCTGTCAAGCAGCACTGCAATACCAGACATCAATGGTAAGTAGTGGGCTTTTCGGGAAACATTTCGTGTCATGATCAAGCGATAGACAAGCTGTCAACGCGCTCAATTATATGGCAAGTTCACGACTGCCCGAAGACCACTGAACTTCAAGATGTGCAATGTCGTTCAAGAAATCAGTATTATTTTGTTAAAAGTAATGTTAGACTTAATGAGATTAGGTTAGCACAGTTGTTTGACAACCGTAGGAATTACGATCATGTTCTAATAGCTTACTTGCTTGTCATTACGAACTCGATGATTAGCACAAACCAGGGCACCCTTCGCTGACCATTCGCTTTTGACGTCGTTGGTTTTGCTAATAAATTCAGTTTAAGGGCTGTCGACTGGTATATAAACGACCTTTTTATTAAATAAAATGTCCTAACGTAATATATATATATATATATATATATATGAAATGTAAACATCTGTGTGCAATTCGTAGTTTTTGAATAAATAGTTCGTTCCTAGATATGTTGCATATAGAGATTTTTCTTTTCCATACTTGCACAGTACAGTGTCAGATACTGTATCACTGCTATAGTTTTAAGATAAATTTAATTTGGTGGTTTAATTTTTAAATGTAATTTCATTTATCAGGCAGCATTGGCAGGGCTTTCGCAGGGTTCTTCCTGGACGCACCAGATGACCCCATTGAATACTTTGACGTGCAAGAAGGCAGTGGGTCTGGCTTTAGCATGGATAAACCAAAACAGCATAAACCTACAGCGACTAAGAAGGAGTACCGGATCACCAAAGAAACAGCACACCTCCTCACTGGCTCCTTGATGACCCTCTTCATCCCATCTGTGTATGCCCTTGTCTTCATTATCAGCGTGCCCCTAAACCTGCTCGCCATTTTCATGTTTGTGCGCCGTATCCACCCCAAGAAGCCAGCAGTGATCTTTATGCTGAACCTGGCGGTGGCAGACCTCCTGTTTGTACTATTGCTTCCGTTCAAGATGTCCTACCATTTCAATGGCAACAACTGGACGTATGGGTCGGTGCCGTGCAGCCTCGTCACTGCCGCGTTCTACTGCAACATGTACTGCTCCATCCTGCTCATGATGTGCATCAGTGTGGACCGCTTCCTTGCGGTCGTGCACCCTATTGACTCTCTGGCCTGGCGCAGCCCCCGGAACGCGACGGCGGTCTGCGTGGCCATGTGGCTGCTGGCAGCGGCTGGCGTGGCGCCCATCGCACTGTCAAAACAGACCGTGCGCCTGTCCGAGCTTGGCATCACCACTTGCCACGATGTGCTGGATATCCGTCACCTTCAGAGCTACTACTTGTATTTCTTTCCCATCTTTTGCTCCATATTCTTTTTCATACCCCTGGCTTTCATTGTGGCCTGCTATGTACGCATCTTCCAGGCTCTCCGGGCGACCGACGACATTGCCCAGCTCACCAAAAGAAGACGAGCCATATTCATGGCAGCTACTGTGCTGGTGGTCTTTGTGGTCTGTTTTATGCCCACTAATATTATCCTGCTTGTACACTATGTGCAGGTGGCCAAGAACAGCCACAGCTCCTACGCAGCCTATCTGGCTTCCATGTGCATTGGTAGCATCAGCTGCTGCCTGGACCCATTAATCTACTACTTTGGATTGTCACAGTGCCAGAAGCAGGTGGCTGGGATGCTGTGCTGCTCAGCCTGGAGGAGGTCAGAAGAGAATCCTCAAGTAAGCAGCAGCAGGACCACTAAGATGATGACCTTCCAGAGCAGCCAAGGCAGCCATTACACAAAGTTAACGCTCTGATACCACTATTATATGGGCATCTTCTGATGGCTTGTTTTGAAAGAACTGGTTTGAATACAGACGCCCATCTTCTCAATGCTACAATGAAAGGTTGAAATATTACATTTATGATGTACTTTAACTGAAAATCCGCTTGGTATATGCAAGTGTTAAAAAATGCTTTCTGCTGATAAATAGAGGTTAAATAATTGAATTTGTTTTTTCAAAATTTTATTTTTCAGACAATAATTTTTTGTATTTAGGCCATTTTATATTGCTGCAAAAATAAAAAAATATATATAATTAATTCCACTATAATTTTACCTGCTAGTGTTCATTGTCTGCCTAATGTGATGTATGTTATGACAAGTCCTCACATTGTTTATGACTGACGTTATATCTTAGTTTCTTATCCTTACAAGAGACAGCAGTATAGACAGTGGCAGAGGTAGGAGGTGGCCAGGGCTCACCAGTGCTACCCTATTTTAAAGCTTGATCATTTGTCTAGTAACTACAGTTAAGCCATTATATTACTTATGTGAATAATATCAAATAAATGCAATGCCAATGAAATCATTGGGTCTGAACTAGCCAAACCAATGCAAAAATTCTGATTCCACCCTTGAGTATAGTTAGTCATCAATTTTTCAGACATTACTTTAGTAATAATATATGTTTGACAACCATATGATGTTTCAAGGAAAAATTTTAACTGAATTTTGAAAATTTCAGATAATTCAGTATTGCCACAATGTGTGGTTTATTAAGCGCATCACAGTAGTGTGTTGCTTTTGATACCGTTCTGTTTAACATGTTTGCTGTATAATGATAGAATACATTCATGGAAAATGTGTTCATTTTGTGTCTATAACCTAACATTATAGTCTGATTTCCATTTATAAATGACAAATGAACAAAACTGGCATCTCCTTTTTTTTCAAATTGCATATGCATTAACAGAAACTTGTATGAGGAAGGAAACCTTTCTCTAATTGCAGTTCATGCCTGATGCATATTTCTGTGACACATGTAAATTGGGCAACTGGACTGATAAGGGAAATGCTGGAGGACAGACAACAGATCAGAATGATAACATAATTTACATAGGATGGATGATTATGATAGGGGTTACTGTCAGAGAAACATCATGGAAAAATTAATCTCATGAAAATCGAAAACGTGTAAACTTTATTCCGCATTGTATTAGTACACCTTTGGTAAGAGATGTTAATTGTAACAAAAACAAATATTTATTTTTTCAGCTTTTTAGCTACAGTAGAGCATGTGTTTCACATCTAGTGTCCTTTTACTACACAGCAACCAAGCCATAAAAAACCATCAAGTGTACAACCACCTACATGACACACATTTTTATAAGCGTACTACCTACAGTCCTCTACAAGTAAGCTGTATGTTTGAAAAGAAACAAAAAGCAAACTGTGGCGTCTTTGAATAATGTATATTCACTTTTCCTTTTTTAATTTTAGATAATTTTACACAACCAGTTTCTACTTACCTTATACATTTTAATATAATTGAAATGATAATTTAGATATAGCTTTTGATACATTATACCATTGTTTTTTTTTTTTGTAATGTTTTATATTATACCTAGTAGTATTATTCATTAAATCAAGAGTAACTTTTATAGCAGCCAATGCTATGTTAAATAACAAACAAAAAAAAAAGAAAGAAAATGTGCAAACGTAAAACTGACTGAAACAATGTCGGCTGCTGTTTTCATGAAAATAATATTAATCGGAATTACTTTAATGATCAACTTCAGCACAGTAAACGCGTGACTTAGCGTGCGTAAGTGTAAGAGGCGACAGTATCGCCCGGTCAGATTTGATCAGTGTTTAAGGGGTCAAAGTATGGGCACCAATGCAAAACAATACGTGTATTTACGGTTACTGCGGTTTGCGAGATAATATTCCGACACAAATGTGAAAATATTTTCCTGCAAACTTTCGGTCACCTAACGCCAGTATCGAGCAGCACAGAAGTCAGCATAGAAAAGGTAAAATAAATAAATAATTAATTAAAAAAACCAACCAACCAGCGTCATGACGCGTTTGTGGGCGTGGCCACGCGCAGGTGCGCCTCTTTACCTTTTACGGTTAAGGTGCGGTCAGACGGCACGGGACTGGTGAGCTCACAGTTTCGCTGTCTTACTCAGTACGCAGGAGGTTTCCAAGCAAGCTGCTCAGTTTGTTGCTTGGCTTTTGCTATATTCGCGATGGATTTAACGGGGATTGTTAAAATAATTCTTGTTCTGTCTTTTGTTTCTGCAGCGTCTGCTCAAATAGGTAAGACTAAATGTATCTAATAGCTCACCTGATATTTAGGACATATAGGATTGGTCTTTTTAAAATTTTGTCACTGTGCAAAATTGTATAACAATAATAGTATTGCTTGTATGAAACTGAGGTTGTGCTTGTAACAGAAAATAGTTATTTCTGCAAAGTTACCTTTGAGTAGAAAACAATAAATACTAAACGCGTTAAGGTGTGGATGAAGATTACACCATCGATGTGGAGCTAACGATTTAAAACTCACCAGTTTGTGTATACACTTAGGCTTTATAAAAGAACCTTAGAAGTTAAATTGAGAACTGTTGTACATGTTTACAGTTCATAGTACCGAATGTTTTGTGGCAGTCTTTATATAGCGGCTGTATGTTTATGAACTTGCAGGTCATTCTATGTCGAAATATCGTGGGTTTATTGGAACAGCGAACGGGCCCGCCGTAACAGTTGACAATTCAACGGCTGAGACTCTCAGGAGCAACTTGACCACAGTCTTCCTTCCTCTAATTTATATTGTTGTCGTCATTATTGGACTACCTGCCAACGCCATGGCTATATGGGTCTTCGTCTTCCGAACAAAGAAGCAGCACCCAGCAGGCATTTACATGGCTAACTTGGCATTGTCTGACCTCCTGTTTGTGGTCTGGATTCCCCTGAAAATTGTGTATCATTTTAGTGGGAACGACTGGATGTTTGGGGAAGGCCTCTGCAAAGTGCTCGTTGGCTTTTTCTATGGAAACATGTACTGCTCTATCCTATTCATTGCTTGCCTCAGTGTGCAGCGGTACTGGGTGGTGGCTCACCCACTGACTGAACAGAGAAGAAACAATCGAATAGCCAGTGGACTTTCCATTACTATATGGGTGTTCATCTGGGTGAGTACAACACCTTTGTACCTGTATAACCAGACAGCCAACATCAAAAACATGGGCATCACAACATGCCATGATGTCAGTGTCATCAAAAACCTCGAAGACCCCTTTCCTGATGTCAGGCATGCGTTCTTCTACTTCATATTCATGGGTGGGATTGTATTCATGATTCCAACTCTGGTGATTATTGTGGCCTATGTCTGTCTGCTTAAAAAACTTGGCGTTTCCATGGGCGGTGATGGTGTGGGCAAAAATCGGAGGAAAGCCGTTGTGTTGATCATCACTGTTCTCGTGACTTTTGTGGTTTGTTTCATCCCAAGCAACATCATGCTCCTTATCCACTATTCCCTGTTGAAGAATGGCAGCTCCTATAATGGCTACGGTCTCTACATTACCACGCTTTGCTTGGCTAGTCTCAACAGTTGCCTGGATCCGTTCATCTACTACTATGTTTCTGATGACTTTCGGGACAACGTGAGGAATACTCTGTTGTGCCGGAGCCGAAGAACGGTGGACAGGATGAAGGTCTCTTTTGACTCCATGAAATATTCCAAGAAGACCAACACATACACCTCAGACAGTAACACCCAGTCCAGCACCTGTTGACTTGCAGAAGGAATTTCAGGACTCGCAATTGCCTTTAAGCTGAGCATGTAAATGTTTGTGTTGCCTTTTTTAAAGCACGGAACCTTTGGCTGCTTGTGAATTTCAAGCCAACAATGCCCGGGGGGGGGGGGGGGGGGGGGGGGGGGGGGGGGGGGGGGGGGGGGGGGGGGGGGGGGGGGGGGGGGGGGGGG
>JABJVR010007199.1:0-11748 GCA_025773905.1 Chitala chitala | reverse complement strand
TAAAGCGCTTTGAGGCATGCTGTTGCGAAAGGCGCTATATAAAAATAAATTGAATTGAATTGAATTGAATTGAATTTTTTCTTGCAACTGTATCTGATGTCCTTGGAAATGCAAGAACTAAAAGGTAAACCTTACACAACTGTAAAGTGGATGTAAACCTTATACAAATCCAGAGCTGCACTAAAGACTTGCATCCAGATAAACACATTTTTAACAGGCCCTGAAGATAATCTGGGGCCACACTTCTTGTTTCGTATACATTTAAGACCTCCCACTTAAGACACTGACAGGGTGATTCTGTAAAATTGCCTTCTAAACAAAGCTGTCTTTATTTCGCTAACTCTCTCTATAGCTGGTATTTTCTGCTGTCCTTACATGTCAAACATTTGCTAAGTCAGGTGAGGAAAATTTGTTGTGAAAGGCACTATATAAAAATAAATTGAATTGAATTGAACTGAAAAAGGAACATAAAAAGGTGCTAGCTCATTCTAGACTCAGTTTAAAATGTAGCCTAATGTACATAAAAATACTGTACATGATTTTAATGACAGCACTGTTAAATCCACACCTTTGTCCATGTAACACCACACCTTCCTCAGATATCTTAATCATAATGTGATGACAGTTTATAAAATGTCCTTTGTTCTTTATCATGTGCTGGGTAGGACTTTTGCTCAGCTCCTACCCTCAAGGGATTGTTGAGTGTCTGAGATGCCCTTTCACTGAAGTTGAACTGGTTTGTCAGCTTCTGTTCCCGCCTGGTGCCCTTGGGTTCCATACTCTCTGCCCCATCATCCAGGCTTACATCCTCCAAAGTTTCATCTGCACCTGTCTGCCATGGAAAGACATGCAGAATGTGCAACATTTTGTTGAAAACTTGCGCTACAAAAACCTTAATCTGCTAACAACAACCCTTTCTACTAGGGTCTCAATATAACTCAATTTCTTAAGAACAAATACATGTCTGTTGTAAATTTGCCAGTCACATCTCAACAAAAATGCTACTACCATATATGTTGAACAATAAAGTTCATTGTACATTTTGATTTTTTTTTTTTTATCACTACACATTATCCTAAGGTAAAACATTAAAAATTACCACTCACAACAGTTATGTGTAGTAGTACTTCACAAATTCAAATTACCATTTGCAATTTCAAAAAATAATAATGTGGTGGGAAATTGGTAAAAAAAAATTTCTTTTGATGTCATCAAACAAAAAAGGGTCTGTACTGAACTTCAGTAAGATATGACTAGGCCCTGGTATGTACTGTTTTGCAGTTAAAGTATAATACACTCTAGAATGTGTATATTAATTTTTTACTGGATTCTTATTCGTGACAAAATATTAATTCATATGTCAAATAAGAAACATACCATTTTACAGTTGTTAATCTGATACTTATCAGAACCTGTAATTAAACCAAGGTATAATCTAACAGTTTTTTTACCAGTGCATAGTAACAAGTGTAAACAACTGGATTGTTGTATGTCTGTTGAATTCAGAACAGAGACTGTAAGCTTGGGTAGTTTTCTTCCACTTATCCAGCTTCACAACAAGTGAAATGTCATTATTATACATTAAGGTGTATTTCTGTCCATTTTGGGGAGGTGGCAGACACTTGGTGTCCAGAGACAAACTGTTTTGTATTTACATGTTATATCATGACACAACGTAGTTTATTAAGTTAATTAACTTAAACGTATGGCTGTATACTTCATTATTAATTACACAGGATAAAATGTTTCATATACTTATTCAGCAACATAAAGAAATTTAATTTAGTTGGAAGTTGAAGTCTCTTTGTTTTACCGGCATGTCAGGTTTTCCTTCCTCCGTTTCTACTGCAGCATGCTCAACTATGCCTTTCTCTGGAATGACATGTTTAAATATTTTGTTTCCCAGTGAGTATGCCTTTATCAAATATCAGGAAAAAGATAAATCAATGCCTACATATATAAAATGGAGAGAGAAGGAAATCAGAATAACAATTAAGTATATTCTTTATCATATAAAAAAATCTGACCCATTGATATGCATAAAAAAATATATATGGGTACATAAAACTAAATTGCAATAACACCTGTAACTTTTCACTATGGAGAAAAATGAAAAAATTAAAAAGTATACACTGTTTAAACACAAAAGAGTACATTTATTCTGCTAACAACCTGTCGTGCAAAATGTGAAAAATCTCTTGACACTTTTATTGTTACAAATAAAATAAGACAATTCAAAATTTCCCATAACCTCATGGCAAATTCATCACTTTGTAGGAACTGGCAAGAGGGTCGCCCACAATAGCTTTAACAGTTTACATGTTGTAGTAATCCTACATTAACCATAAAAGGTTTTAAAAGTACAGCAATTCTGACAGTATTACAATTCTTTAAATATGGCAGACTTTTTCTTCTAAGTTAGGTGTTGAGTGCATGTGTTCCTTTCTGTTCTGTATACACAGTCGTCAATAATGACCCTACCTTCCAAAATGCCCTGCCTGCCTTTCTGTCTGCGTGCCTCTTCAGAGTCCTGGTGGAGCAGATTTCCCTCAAGCACAAAGTGAACAGCCAGCTGGTTGACACTGCTGATTGGCTTGTACATACATTCCTTAAAATGATACAACAATGTATAGATGTGGTCAGAAACAGAAATAAAAGCAGGATGTCACATCTTTAACTTTTTTTCTTGAATGAATACAAACTGCCAGTTGGATTATATCAATGTTAATTTTCAATTATTTCAAATGCATTCAGTTAAACTGTAAAACTTTATTGGCAGAGTAGTATCATACATACAGTAAAGTACTGAGTGGGGTAAATATTTGTAATGTTTCATAGAATGTGGATCAATAAAGTGATACTTCACTTTAAAGCTAAATCGAACGATATTCTGAGGGGCATGAGGATTGCTTGCAGTCAGAATCCTTGTGAACTCCTCATTTAGCTCCTGAAAATACACAATGAAAATACAATACCCTTTTAAATTCATTTTCATTTTGTAGATTTACCTTAAATGTATCTCAGGAATGATTAATTCAATACTGAGATATATTGGATCTAGCCATTAGGTTTCTGCATTTTTGCAATATAAGAAGGACCTTCAGCAAAAACCATGCTGTAGTAATACATATCGCCTACTACAGCTGTTACTACATTCCCAGCAAACACAAAACGTTCAAATAACGTTAGCTAAATGTTCCTAACGTTCTCTAAACGTTTAGCTAACGTTATTTGAATGTTTTGCGTTTGCTGGGATTAAATTCAATTCACGTGTAATTCTGTTTTTATTGTACATAAATAAATACTATTGCTATTTATTGTAATTGGTTATTTTAACAAAAGTCCTGGTAGTCATTAATATACAGGAAGAAACTACAGTAACCACAATCCCATACGGACGCACGGTTACGACGTAAGACTAATTACCTGAATTCAGTAAAAGTGACAAAAATTTAGGTACGTTTTATTATTATTATTGTTATTATATGTTTATACAGTAGATTATGGCAATACATACATACATTCAGAGTTTATTACATCGTCCAACAAAATACTTGTGATGTGTAACTTGCCGCTTCCGTGAGTTGAATCTGGTCTGGAGGTTTGATAGTCTTTCCCTGTGTCCATTCATCTGCTCCGTCACCTATCTCCGTCCCATCATCATCATCCTTAGAGAGGCATTGTAACATTACAAAACCGTCAGTTAGCACACATTACGCTATATTGGTGAAATCAAAGTATGCATGCATGTATGTATCAAATACCAACCTTTTTCTTGTTAATGACTTTGGTGAACTTGGAAGCAGCTGCTTTAGCTGGCTGTGGCTGGCAGTTTAATGTCTGCAATTTTTGTAGATGACAACGTAAACGTCCAAGGAGTTTATTATTTATTATTACCACAGGTACATTGGCTTTTAGCAACTCTTTTCTATTTCTTAAGTCTAACTATGCGTTTAGCTAGAGTTTACGTCCATACTTTTATGCAATACAATATACATGTATACTATTTGTGAACGGTTTTACCGTACTGCAGAAATGGCTTTTTTTTTAGCTTGCCAGCAAATAAACTGAAGGCAGTATACACACCTGCTTGGGTTTCACAAGTCCTGGTTTTTGAAAAACGGACATCGTTGAAAACAAACCGTAATACTCGCACTTCTTGCAAAATGAGTATGCCCTACAAAACAGTAAGTTCGTGCTAGTTCTCAGAAGAATTATTTCTGAAGTAGTCGAGTAATTAACTAAATCAACGTTGAAGACACGTTCTGGCTGTAGCGTCTAAAGTTGTGACTGCGGTTACCGCGGCAACCACAGGGACGAAATCTCATAAACAAGGAGTCTTATGAGCTTTATGGATAAGTCGACAAGCCACCTCAAGAATTAATATATGTGTGTCAGTATTTATACAACTAACTAAAATAAATAACCTCTTTTGAAAATTGTAGTAACTGTTGGTGTCGTTGCTTCCGGCGTGCATTGCGCCGCTCTTAATTGCTATGATCTTGTCATTTCTTGAAACTATGCATCATTGGTTCAAACATAATAGTAAATATTTAAAAATTTGCTCCGTATTCTTTCAATACTGAAAGAACATTTTTCAACATTTTACACTGCACCCAAATTATCTAAACCATCATAAAAATAACACTTTGTTGCAAAATTCCACACACTGAGAATATCCCATAAAACACATTTTTCACCATTTATACACTTGATAAAGACACCCATCCTTCTTACTATGGTTTTTCTGTTTTTGCTTGTAGGTTACTGTGCAATGTCTGTACATTTACAAGTTACAATTATAGACATACCAAAAATAATGTACTAAGATTGCTTTGTAGTAATTTTATCATGTATTGCATCTTCTTATATACCGTTACATGAACAATGTCAAAATCAAATACTGCAAATTAGCATTCATCAGTACATTACTTTAAAATCAAACATTGTGCTGTTTTATCTTATAATCCCACTTGTTTTACTTTTTCAGAGAGTTAGTCTGAAAAGGCACACCACACTCGTTCTTATTTTGCTTCATGTCCTGTTGTCAGTAGTTGCACTCTGTCAATTCTTGGGAAT
Source organism: Chitala chitala (assembly GCA_025773905.1). Classification (NCBI taxonomy): domain Eukaryota; kingdom Metazoa; phylum Chordata; class Actinopteri; order Osteoglossiformes; family Notopteridae; genus Chitala; species Chitala chitala. The sequence continues at coordinate 6,669 of JABJVR010007199.1, read as the reverse complement.
GTGGTTGTCCTTTATAGTTTTTCTATTATATAAAAATATAATTATAAAATGCAAATATTATTATATTTTCATATAATAATTATATGAAATGAATATGGCCTTTTTAATGTTGTTAAAAGACGTTCCACAGAGCACTTGACTTGCACAGCTTACTTTATGGTACATAACATTTGCAAAATGCAGAAGAGGGCATTCATTCATTATAACCACACATTAAAGAGTAACTAGTAACTACATATGTAATTTTGTGTACTTTATAGTGGAGCATATTTCACTTACCGTTTATCAGTTCTGAATCTTATTATGACACAGGCAACCACAAAACATTGGAGGATAAGGTGAACTCTGTCCAACTTCCCCCATGGTTTGAATTTACAATATGGTCCATTAGAATTGCCTGTATTTGGGTTGCATATTCTTGTATAGTGGGACAAGAGTTTTGTAAATCTGACTTTTCAGTGACAGTCAAGAGTGTGAGACAACATTTGAAATCTGGGATTTTGGCATTCCATCCATAGAAAGTTTTAGGATTTTGAAGAAGTAAAAAAAAAATGAAATGTAAAAATTTGGAAATATTTAAGATACTTTTATGGATGACTAAATACGTTTAAGCACATTTATGACATGGGTCATGTCAACTATTATTATTATTAATAAGAAAAGTCACATTTTCAGACTTATCTCTTTCATTAAAATGTCAGTACAAACTGTGTTCCTGCAACCTTCAATGATTCCGTACTTTTGCAGCCTGTGTAGCCATATCAGACCTTCAGCATGTGCTGTTATTAAAGCAATAGGTGGGCAGTAAATTCTGTATTAATGAATTCAGAAATTCATACAGCATATTTTTTTCAGACATTAAACTTTTCATTTTAAAATTGTTCTGCCGATAATATGATCTTTAATGAAAGATTTTGTATTAGAATAGATTGGAAAACAGAAGCACTTTCAGCAGTTGTCTCAGGATATTTCTGTAGGCTATATTGTAATACAGTATGTTTAAATACATATACTGTATATGTGAATAAGTGGAAGGATTTTAAATTCACATCAATATTCAGTTTTATTAATCAAATTTTTTATGTTTAAATTTGACTTTATAGTTATAATTTGTGCAGTATATTGTTTTGCAGTTTACTTTGTTTTTTACTTAGTTAAAGTAAAAAAAAAAAAAAGAAAGAAAAGAAAACTGGCAAATCAGGTTAAAGCACCACTTTAGCCTATATATAAAAACTATGTATGCAGACTAGAGATCTGTTTCATCCATCCGTTTTCCATACTGCTTTCCATCTGATGCAGGGTCAGAGGTGGCCTGGAGCCTATCCCCAGTAGCTACACAGGGTGCCAGACATGTTAAACACAAAACAAAATGAGAAATGGTAATAATTCTAAATGTGTTAATGTAATCCACAATATTAATGATAACTTACATACTACTACCGAGTACTGCTACTACTAACATTATTATTATTCAATATATAATAATAATAATAATAATAATAGTTGTAGTACACTAACCCCAGCGCCCTCCTCTTCCTATGTATTAACCTGTGACCCACATGAAGGTCCCGGTGAAATAAGCACCCGGTCCCGGTGCCGGTCCCGGACCCGGAAGCGGGATGCTGCAGTTGAGTCACTGTTGACGCTAGCAGCTATGAATCAGAAGAGCGGAGTCCAGTATTCTCGCTGATGTTTTAAGTAAACAGTTTTTTTTTTTGTGATAGTAAGTGTAATGATAAAAGTGGTAATCGTGTGATATCATATTAAAGATTAAAGGGAAATGATGGAGGAAATGGATAGATTTCAGGTCCCCATAATTCTCTCCCAGATGCAGCCACGGGTAAGAGTTATCAATGCATTACAGCAAATACTAATAAAATGTCGACGACTGGATTACCTTCAACATTGTTTAAATATATGACTCGTGTGCTAAGAAAATGACATCTTCATAATAACGTGATCTTTATTACAGAGCCACATAGACAACGTTTTCTTTATAGAATAAATTTGTGTATCGTAGCTATGCTGGTAGCATGAAGTCTGCTGTAAGACGTTTAGTTTAATGTTTGTGTCTAATAGCTGAATGGACCATTTACCTTTTACAAGGTTAAAGCAGTACTTGGAATGTATCGCAATTGTTATTGTGAATTTTGTGTCTAAAATGTCTAAATTGTGAAATATTATAGTCTAAGATAAAGCACCAACACACGTTTTTTTTATGTTCACTGACCATTAAAGTAGTAGTTTGTCTCACTCGTTATACACGTTGATTTTTATCATTTGCACTTCAACCTATCAAACTGTGCTACTCTCATGTATGGATTTTCTTATAATGCTGTTCAATTCAAAACCACCCGTTAGGACTTTCTGATATGGTAGTTTAAATTAATGGTTATAATCAGTGATTCTGCGCTACGGTACGAAATTGTGGTAAGTAAGGTATGACAAATCATTACAACACCACTATATCTAACTAGCGATATGCATTGTAAACTGGTTCTCTTTAGTCTTAGTTATCTCATGGCTTATCGGTAACAGTTCATTTATTGATAAATCATTGTAAAAGTTTTAAGTATTTGTTTCAAAACATGTTAAAAATATACAGTATAACTGTATTGTATTCTTTCCTCACCTATATCCCTGTGTGCGCCAACATGTAAGAGCAAATTCAGTCATCAAATTTGTGTTGTTGACCCATCATACAATCAGTACAGTCATGTCATCATACAACCAGTACAGTGACGGACTGTCTGTAGTTTTGTGTTTTAACACTACAACAAGTATCTAAGTAAAAAAGTATTTATTTGCATTGCAAATAAAAAAACCAGTGGAAGAGAACCAGAAAATGCTATTACATGACGTGTGTATACACACTTGTCAGCATAACTAACGTCATCTGGAGGAGTTAAAGTCATGTCCACCAGGGAACAGCGCGAGATGTTGTCATGGTTGAAGAAAAATAAAATGACAAACTTCTGAGAGCAAGTTTTATTTCTAAATAATGTATTATTTCTGGGGAAAACATAGTTTTGTCTGAATCCCCCACTCATCTTGCTGATCATCTTTCTTCATTAAAAAAAAAAAATCTGTTGGATTGACAAATTAATTTTTCCATTTGTGTTTTCTGTGTGCTGCTCATTTCTTGACAGCTGTTCCAGCAAGCCTGATAGAGTACATTTTCGCCACTTGAAGAGTGATGATGCTGGATGAAACCGGTGGTTATTTTGAGAGCTGTAGGTGTATTTCAGTAATTGCTTCGGTATTTGTTTCTTTAAATGTGTATTTGTGTACACATTGGTGTATTGTTAATGTCGTACTGAATTCTAACAGCTACAGCTATGACTGAATGAGCTTTACAGCAGCTGCTGGAAGTTTTAAATGCGATGCAGGAGTGAGGTAAAATTTCTTGCTTCATGAGAAAGATAGCGCCTCAAGTTGTCAGAGCTCATGGACTTGCTGCTGTTCCACTTATATTAATATATATTTTTGGAGGTGAATGGCTTCTTGTGGTGTCTTGTCTATCACAAAGTACCAATGCTGTTCTCTTTTTATAAACGTAATTTATTTAGTTATACAACAGGTGAGTGCCATGCACGCTATTTTCGAACAAAACCCTACCTTTCTCTACTCTCTTACTTGTATATATTCCCTCTAACTAAAATACTCATCCCTGGGCTAACTACTGCCACCTACTGATGTCACTCCCAACACATTCATTCTGCATATACTACATTTCTGATGAAGATTTAAGATCAGTGTCTGTGAAAGAATTGGATGGACCAGATTGTCAGTATCAACCACTGCTTCAGAATTTGAGTACAGAGACTCCTCAATTTACGTTCCGAGAGGCCGTTCATAACGTGAATTGTTCATAAGTTTGTAATTTCTATGAACACTTTACCTGTGGTCCTACCAAACATTCTTACAGTGTGTTAGTTATATAATAAAGTTGTATTAAAACATAAAAAGTTTGTTGTCTTATCATAAAAACACAAAAAGAACAAAAAAGCATAAATTATGTTAATGAATTTAGGTAATAATAATAATAGTTATATTATTATAATATAATTATAGAGGTTGCCATGAAACTGAACTCACCAAACCGACTGCCCTTTTTAGGAAGGCGACAGTTTATTCCGTATGGGCTAAACTCCAGGTGCTCTTTTTTTCCTTGCACTTTATTGAAAAGCATTAAAGTCCCTGTTTTTGGGTGGGTTGACAAAACATTCTCCGCCTGCGTTTATTTTTCCCTCAAAACTCCTACATAATAATAGTTATCACCACCTGTGTTTCCATTGAGATGGCTTGTTGCTTTTTAGCACTACCACTAACATCACTAGCCTGACGCTTTTCACCAGCCATGATGGATATGCGATGTCCTGGATAATTCACAATAAATTACGGTAAATCTTAGAGCACTCTGGTGTGATGTACATGTATGTGCTGTCTGGCGTATAAAGCTGCCAAACGCCATACCTGACTAAACAGCTGTGCACGTAAAATTTTTCAGCTGTTTTCTGTCCTGACTAGGATTTTGCGGAAATGTGACATTGCATTATCGTTAAACAGATTCGTTGGTCGTGCTGCTACAGCCTTTTTCAGGTGGCGCTTTTCTACAAAATTTTGTACTGTTTCCCACATTTTGCACACATCCCTAATCTCATTTAAAGTATGATATGATATAAAAAAACATATTATATTTAATATGAAAATGCTTGCCTTGCAAGACATCACTCGTTAACCAAGTTAAACTTTATTAAAATGTTTTGCTCGTCTTGCAAAGCACTTGTAAACCAAGTTACTCACAATCCAAGGCTCCACTGTATTAAGGGCAAAAATTAGAGCATCTGAAAACTTAAATACTGTATTTATTAGTGCTGAACATAAGGGGAATGTGGTATTTTCAGTTATGTTGATTTGTAAACAGTTGTATTGTATCCTAAATTCCAGGTTTTATATTGTACAAATATACTGATTGATTGACTGATTGATTGATTGATTGATTGATAGATAGATAGATAGAGAGATAGATAGATATTTTGGATGACTGTCAATTAATCCTGGTGGCTTAATGGGTAGAGCATCAGGCTGGGGTGTGGAAGTCACCTGGTTTGAATCCCAGGCCAACCCCCATTGTAATTCTCTGTAACGCGTATGTGAAATATTGTAAATCGCTTTGGATGAAAGTGTCTGCTAAATGAATAAGTGTAATCCAGCCACTGCTGTGACAGATCAGTAGTGTTCTGATATCTGTAAAAGCTTCTTCTGTGAATTCCACTGAACTTTACACACAGATGTTACAAATCAAACACTCCACACAGTGAAAATGGTTTGTTTTTATGTAATTTCTTGTGTGTGCCATTTTTCTAAGTTTATATTGCTCATTACATTTTCTACACATTTTGTGTGCTGTAGTAATCAGTCTTTTTTTTACCCTAGGGTCTTTTGGGTTCCTCCATTCCAAAGGGAGATTCTGACACAAAAGGGGGAGAGTCGGTAGCGATCAAATACAAGCCATCTACTTTACAAGTCAGAACTGGTGAGTGTCATTGATCAAGTGCTTTTATTCATTCTATGCACTGCCCTGTCTTAAAGGACAGACAGACTGTGAAGAGAATTGTGCTTTTTCTTCATGCTCTCACCCTTATATTCGTGTTGCCTGCTTTAAAGGCAACTGCATTGTGGGTCAGAGGGTTAAATGCTGTATTATTGATTCACACCTCCAGGCCAGAGTCAAGTTTTATGTTTAATTCGTGTTTTGTGTTGTGACATGATACCAGGGAACTGCCTTAAATGTGTGTCATTTGAGGCCTTTTGCTGGGCTGCTATGGAAGGAATAAACAGTTCTGTTTTTTGGATACTCACTTTAACTAGAAGATGGATTGGTATATGGATGGAAACATGACAAACAACATGACAACTGTAGTCTGGTGTGCCATGAAACTGTGGATATGTAACATTTGCAAAAGCACCTGATTTCATATGATTATAGAATGACCTTGCATTTGTGGGGTACTTTGGTGGGTCAGGAAGTAGCAGTGTCACTTCACATTTCTAGGGTTGTGACTTTACATCCTGGCAGCACTACTTCAAAGTCAAGTCAAAGTGGTTTTATTGCCATTTCAGTCATATACAGTGAGTACAGTACACAGTGAAATGAAATAACATTTCACTAAGACCATGGGGCTACATATAACAACATATAGCTGCACGAGATACGCATATCTAAAATTAAAAGCTAAAGAGACTGTGACTACATAAAGTGCACGAGTGCAAAAAATGTGCAAACAGTGCAAATACAGCCACAATACAAAACATACGAGACAGACAGTGCGCCAACTAATATGAATTTTAAGGTGCAGCGATGTGTTACAACACACTGATACAGCACACTGATGCAGCACACTGATGCAGTGTACTGACACAGCACACTGATACAGCACACTGATACAGCGTACTGAGACAGCACACTGATACAGCACACTGATACAGCGTACTGACACAGCACACTGACACAGCACACTGATACAGCACACTGATACAGCGTACTGACACAGCACACTGACACAGCATACTGATACAGCATACAGACACAGCACACTGATACAGCATACTGATACAGCACATTGATACAGCACACTGATACAGCACACTGATACAGCATACAGA
>JABJVR010007198.1:31471-48286 GCA_025773905.1 Chitala chitala | reverse complement strand
TTCTTAACCCCTTTTTCTCGTGCTGTCTTTTTCCTTTCCGTGAGCTGGGCGCGGCCCCCCGGGCGCGCGCGGCCCCCCCCCCCCCCCCCCCAATGCTTAATTTAATCAAAATGCAAAACGATGTCAGATTAAATTATTAATGATTCACATATAGTGGAAGACTGTCTTTATAGTTCTGTTATCTGTACCTTAAAGATTAATAACAATAGTAAAGAGAATTAAAAAATATGTCAAGACTACAAAAAAATACAATTGCAGGGGCAAATTTTATGTTTGCGTATGCTGATTGGAAAGTACATAAAGTGAACTGTCATTTCGTTCAGACAGAAATTACATTGAGATGTGGTCAGTGTTTGTCAGTCTGAGCAGGGAAGAAAATGTTTGTGTGTGTGACTTAGGAAATATATTTGCAGTTTTCTATTTCTGATCTATTCCTTCCATTCTTGTACCTAAGACCAACGTTTATAAGTCAGGTGCTGCCATGACAACGGTTGACTGTAGAGAAATATAGCTAATTTAAATTTAAGACATTTATATCATTATTGAACTAATCAATACACATTTTTAAATTATGCTACATGTTATAAACCTGTATAATCAAAAGACGTTGTGCTTTTGAAACTATTTATGTACAATATAACAAGGTTTATCAGTTATCTTTTTTTATTATATTATTTTATTTTGTACAGCCAATTTAAAAATCATTAAGTCCTCTTACCAACTTTTCTTAAAAAGTCTTGAAAGTTTGTTGTACATTTTTCTTGAAGATAATGAAATTTACCAATGTTTTCTTGTTTGGAATTTGTTCTTAGGTAAGAATACAATTTATGCATAATCACGAACATACATTTGTCTGCTGAAAAGTTTGTGCGAAATAATTGGTTGTTCTTCAATTCTACAGTTATATAATATAGGATTTAAATTGCAATAATACTTTATCATTTATGATATTTGTAAGTAATTATTTTCAGTATTTTTCAAATCATTATGGTCATTAAAATTAAATATATAATCCTGTCCAAATTCGACAGTAATTAATTTCTTGTATGTAAGTAAATCTTTTAAATTAATTTGATTTATACAGTGGGATTATTATATTTGATGATTAATCTCAGGAAAGAAATGAATTACTTAAAAAAATCCAAATGGGTTTCAGTGCACATCTTTATTTTTTTTTATTTGTAGAATTTTTTTCAGTGTCTCAGAGATTGTAGCCAGCGTTGAGGCTATCTGTGTAAGCATTTGGGCTGTTCTCTTTTGGTTCTCCAGCACCACATCTGATATCAAACATGGGGCAGGTGAACAAGACTTGGGTGCACACCAGGGTTATTGTACTTTTAAAATTTTAATTTTCTGTTTAGTTTAGCTTTTCAGACTTCAGTTTTAGTTTTGGTACATCTAGAAGAGTTTTAACAGTTCTAGTTTTATTTTACTGAAATGATATTTTTAGTTTCATTTTAATTTTACTTGCAGGTATAGCTTTGTTGGTTACCATTCCAAAAGAAGGCTGACATTTCAAAAAAATTAGTTTTTCTGCATGGAAATTGATTCAAATACTTCTAAGTTTACATCAGAAGGACAAAAACTGCAATAGTACATTCATGTTTTAATGCTGTTTTCATGCAGCTTTGTCTTCCTGAAACCCAAATGCGAAAGTCAGAAATTTTGAGTCATTAACATTTTGAATCCAAAAAATATATTTTCACCTTTTTTCTTATACAGTTTGCGTTGAGCACAAATCATTGCATAGTCCCAGCACCTCACGGTATTGTGACTGAGATAATGGAGTCCTAAGACACCTGTGATCACTTCAGGTCATAGGATGCCCTACTCTGTAACATCAGTGAGGCAAAATGAAGCAAAAGTGTTGCCAATTCGGACCTTGTGAGAGGTGCTCTAAAGCTTAAGTTGAAATGCTTCAGTGAATATGGTCAGCCATTTACAAAGCACAGACGTACACCTTCGGGTACAAACACCTTGAGTATGTAATAACAGCAGAACAAGGACGTAATTGAGTTTACCCGCAAGGCAATGAGTGTGAAGCCGGTGCTGGTAGCTGCTGGTTTTTGACACGCCTGGAGAACATTGCTGATGTGCACTGCCTCTCAAACACAGGTGGCGGAAAGACTAAGAATCCGCAAAGGCTCCTGAAGGCCAGCTCTGTTGGATGTCATATTTAAACCATTTATCCAAAGAAGACAACCTTTTGATTTTACTGCCTGTGTCACTGATGGAATTACCTTTATCATTACTAAAATCTACAAAAGAAGAATTTGGCAATAATAATAACAATAATATTAGCATTTTAAAATGTTTTTCTGTGTTTATTGCTTCACTTTAGGTTGGCTGCTGCCATGACTCCACAACTAATGGATGTGTTTATCCTTGTTAGTGTTGCCAGTTTTACCGCAAGAAACCAAGTTAAAACGGCTCGCAGTTGGGTCAGCTCTGGGTGCAGTGGCCTCGGTGTGCACTAGCCTGCACAGATGCATAAAGAGATCCTGGGCTGCTTCAATGCTAGAATCCTCCTCTCAGCATCGCTGAAGGTTTGCAGTGCAAAATCATGGTAAGCATAGCATCTCGTACAAGCTCAGCTCCAGGAGCTGCTAGAGAGGTGTCGAGTTCAACAGCAGAAAGCCTTACGGGGTCCACAGGTTGGTGTAAGGCTGCTCCCTGGTACCATCCCAAAGCACACAGAAAGCCATGAGGCTCTTTACTGTTAGCAGGGACAGAAGCAGCTTTGGCTGCTACACAAGCGCTTCCCACCATTCGGATGAAAACTGTACTACTGATCCAGCAATATTGCCAGACTCACATCTGAATAAATTGTCATGTCCGTGCTTTGGGAAGTACTGCTCAGAAAAGGGTGTTTGCATGTATTCCATTTTGAATAGCATTTAAAATTAAATAAAAAATTACACAATTCCACTCAAAAATGTTATCTGCCACTTATACTTCAGAAGCAGAAATGTCCTAGCCAACAGCACCATGGTGATGTGGTTGAGGGTGGGCCTGCTCTTGAGCAGGGCGTGTCTGGCCCTGCTTTTGGCACTGCAGTTGCTGCATGGCGCATGCATACCCTGGGCTGACCATGCAATTTCTGCAGATGTGAACATAGCATATATTTCCTGTGCAAAGACACTGGTCACTGCATGTTAATTACACCACAGGAAATCCCAGGGGGGAGATGTCCCCTGTTTTTGGAAGGGTTGCCCCCTCCCAGTTTGTCAATGTAAACCAAGTTATGTCATTTGTGTCCCCCTCAGCAAGTTGCTCTTGGGAATTATTTTTATTTATTGCCCCGCTCAATAGTGAAATTATATTTCCGTCCCAGATTACTTAAGTGCAGTCAATGGTCACTGCAGTCACTGATCATTGCATGTTCACTGCAGGTCACTTCACTGCAGTCACTGATCACTGCATGTTCACTGCAGGTCACTTCACTGCAGTCACTGGTCCCTGCATGTTCACTGCAGGTCACTTCACTGCAGTCACGGGTCACTGAATGGTCACTGCAGGTCACATCACTGCTGTCACTGAATGCTTTATTTCCTCACAGGGGTTGTGGTTTGCAGACACATTAAAACAAGGTGGTAACATTAAATAGCATATCACTGTTTAGAGGACTGTATAACATATTTCTTTAAAAAAAATCTGTGCTTGTTTTGAAGGACAGATTACCAGTATTACCAGTATAGTTAGCAGTAGTATAATCACAAGAAAATGTTTTTAAGAAGTGCTCCTGTAATTTATGACCAAAAGCACAGGAATATGTAGCAATGAACACCTAAAATGATGAAACCTCATGTTAAAATTGGCACAGAATTATTTTTCACAGCAAATTTTAAGTCTTTATACATTTTCTTTCCACAGAACTCCCTGTGCGAGAGCTGCCAGACTGGGTTATCATTTCCATAGTAAACTCCTAGCAAATGTGGTTTTACCATGACTAAGACCTCTGATTTCTAAGATGGGGGTTCTGTCATCAGCCCTTTGGCCAGTTTACAAAAAGAACATAGAGTAACTTGGACTGATGATCAGTGGTGTCCATTCGCTGCAATGATATACTGTACAAGCCTTGATTAAATTCTCATTTGCACTACGCTGTTTTCGGAAGCCAGGCTGAAAGAACACCTGGTGGAACTTAAACCATTTTACACAACAGTGAAAACATTTTACATATTCACCCGCAAATAGTTATTAAATGTGTCCATCTAAATATGAACATTTGTTTCTTTAGAATTACGTATATAATATGCATATCTGAACCCCAAAACTGCCAAACAAGTCTCATAAAGCAATCAAAAAATCTAAAAAATATTACCTTACTTGTTAAAGACATGCCTTACTGTTTACAGTTGTTTAATTGTTGCAGATCTGGAATGAAAGGCAAAACAAAAGGTAATTTTACACTAATTGCTTGAAATAAAAGTATTTACTTTACACATATCAAAACAGAACTTATGTGGAACTAGAAGCTAACACATTTCCAGAGCAGCATTTAAAAGACCCTCAAAAGCACTGGACTGCTTGTTCCATTTATAAACCGATCTGTATTACAGCTGCTGCCTCAGAGGCTGTTTTAGCCTTCTGCCAACAAAACATCTCGATCGTTACACTTCCTGACCGGAGATGCGTTAAACATTTTATGAAATAAAATATAGATTTGGGTCCTCTAACAGAAAAATGCATGTAGGTCCTGGGAGATTTCACAAAATTGTTCTATTTTCCTATTTTTTAAATTTTCCTACCCAAACCAAGGTTAAACGCATCCCAATGCCACGCTGTACACTATTGACGTACACAGAATGGTGAATGGCTGTGTAATTGAAATGAATGCTTTTGTTGGCTAATTAGATTTTGTAACTGCCAGCTTGATGCTTATCGTTGCTAGAAGGGACGGCGAAAGAAGTTGATTACCACTTGATTGGATCATGGGAAACATGCGAGGGAACGAAACATCAGTCAACCACTTACGTGCTCATTATTCAAAAAAAAACGTCAGCTTCATTTTCTCTGTCTGAAGCCATTAAACTACATTTGCAGTGCCTTGATTGGGGCATGATACCAGATCCCTACTGTTATTGTCTTTTCTTAACATTTCAGTTTGTTAATCCTGTTGTAATCTCGAAGCTATGAATAAACATAGTAATAATTGAATATACTTTATGACTTTGGTGTATTGGAAACCAAACGGTATATACTGTCCTAGGGCACAGTGTATGTACTTTACATAATTGTTGGTCTGCGAAGAAGCAAGGAGACTCTTATTTGCATTTCTACATTGACTCCTATTAAATTTACATGGAATGAATCTGTGGCATGCATTGGTGCAGTGGGTAGTGCTGTTTGAAACCAGCTGTGTGTGTGTGTGTGTGTGTGTGTGTGTGTGTGTGTGTGTGTGTGTGTGGTTTGTTTGTTCTGCTGTACACATGTTTGCTTACTCTGGCTTGGTTTTTTCCCACACCCCAGAAACATGCAGGTCACACAGACAGTCGAATCTAAATTTCCCCCAGTAGGTGATTGTGCTTATGCGTGCCTTGCAATGACCTTGTGTTCTGTTCAAGCATACATCCTGCTCAGTGTTGCCACGGAGATACTTCGACCTCCTGTGATGCTGAGCAGCATAACTGGACTGGAGGTGAACGCACCATACTCTTGCAGTAGGTGTACGTAGCTCAGACATGCAGTTACAGTCCAATACCTCATCTGTGCTCTGCACCCTCAAGAAAAGGTGTCACTTTCCCTGTATTTAAAAACTACAGCAGATTAAAATGTAAAACTGCATGATAACCAATTTGTATAATATGACATGCTGAGTGAAATATATAAATAATGCATTGTACAATATTGAATGATCACGGAGTAATGATAGACGGTTTTTCTGTAATAGCACACTGCCCCTTTGTCGGATACTAGACTCTCTCTAATTTTCTGGCTGAGACCACAAGTTTGCCACCAAGACATCCAGTTTATAATCATTAACTTTATTTTATTCACTTTACCCTAAGGTACAAACAAGTATATAAAGCCTTCAACTTGCTTCTATACCTTGAAGCATGCATTTTGAGATAACCCATCAGAATATTATGCTAATTACATTTGAACTGTAGTTTCTTAAGAAGGCCTTAAGGTTGGAAAATATGCATACTGATATATCTATTTTTATTGTAAAATGGAAAGTTTGGCCTATGTTGATTTTGCCCAGTGAATTGTTTAATTCTAATTCCTTATGTAAAACATCCTTAAAAAGCCATAAACTAGTGCTGGGAAAATGTACCTTAATCTTGACATAATTGCAAATGTGCTATTTAGGTCATGATTGCAACATACCATTCATTTAAATATTTAAATTGGTTCTTTTCAAAGTACTGCAGCTAATTCTTTGAATTATTATTGAAGTGCATATAGGCTTTGTGGTTTCATTCACATACATCTAGTTTTATTGCTGTAAAACTCACACTTGCCTTCTTGGTAAGTAAAATAGCATAGGGTTACAGGAGTTCTACTGAAATTAGTTCATTTTCCAAGCAAAGGTGTTATAATCTAAAATGTTATATTTCACCCAATTTAAAATGACATATGTTAAGGAATTAACAGGATGATAAGTGTAACACTTACATGGGCACACATTTAAATACACACAATAGCAGAAAACACAAATGCATTACTGGGCACATGTCCAAAAAAAACTAATAAACTGGTGATATAATATCCATTTTCAATTCCATCGTCAGAACAAACACAACATAAACTAACACTAAATTCTAGTCAGAGTAACTAATATTAACTTTATTGATGCACCCTTCAGGCCTGTCTGTAACGACTGAGCAGACTGGGTGGGAGAGCTCGACAGACGCGGTGCACATTAATGTTTCATATAACTGCACTTAAAAACCACCGGCAAACCATGTAGAAAGTATGTGTAAAAGCATGTATTCAGAAGCAGCCTGGTGCAGATCTGAGCTGTGTGCTGGGTAGCTGCAGATGGGCATGTGGCGTGGGGAGGGGGGCCGTGCAATTTGGCATAATGAAATGAAAGCAACAGGAATAACACATCTGTCCTAAAATGTACCTCTGTTGCCATCTACAGTTTGGTAAAATGAACCCAAATTTATAATTATCTTAACAAGCTGTGTTACACAGAGACATCTGAGATTGGGTCGGAATAAGGGTTGCTTCCATAATGACGGTACGAATTTGCAAACAGACTCCTGCAGTCATTTTATAAGCCACCTAAGAAAGCTTTATTGTTTTATAAGGTTGTGACTTAGAATGGGTGCTAACAATTGTGCCCAATTCTGTAACATGCCTTTATTTGAAGTACATCTGGGCATGTAGTGTTATTCCTTCAGGAGAAATTGAAGTAATTTCAGATTCACAAGATATTTTATATTTTTTCTTTCCTTACTATTCTAATTTTACAATATTCATAGGCTGGCTGAGAGACATTATTAAATGTACCTGTAGTGTAGCTGTACATTGTTCCAGCAATCAGAAAATTAGTGGCAATGTGAGAAAACGTGAGCTGGCATTGTGTGGGCTGCTCCTTTGTGTGCTTAGTTGTTTCTAGTGTTGGTTCTTAGATAGTCCCTTATGATTCTGCCTCATCTTTTATTCCCCCTATAGTTTCTGTCCCTTACAAGCTATTTTGGATACTTATTACATTGTTTGGATTTTGTTTCTATTTAAATCAAATAAAATCTGTGCAAATAGACCTTTTCTGCCTGGTGTCTCTTGTCAAGCGTGACAATGTGTATCAAGAAAACACATTGCAATTGGGTTTTAAGGATTGCATTTTCTCATTATTAAATAGTTATTCACCATTACACCCACATACTATAATATATATATATATACACACACACACACACACACACAATGTTCATGGGGTATGTGTGTGAATCTGAAGGCTCATTTTCAGAGCGCTGGACAGATAGCAATGGCCACCTTCTGGAACTCCTTAAAGAACTTGTTCATTACAGTGTCTCACTGACACGGTATATTTCTGACCCAGTAACTACTCTCCAAGGGCTTCTTTTGAACACAGTTCCTCTACCTTCCCAACACTGATTTCATTCACGTCACCACAGCTTGGAGTACAGTGAACTCTGTGCGACTTAAAGCCGGCTGCAGGCAGTTGTAAAACAACAGAAGCATGTGACTGCCAGGCTCCTGCTGCAATACCCCCATAAACTGTTGAGCCAAAGAAGAGATTGGTACATTGATCATGGTGGGATCTTATGTAGCATTAAGGATACCAATGTCTTTGTCTTAACAGCCAATTCGCAGTCTAAAGCAAAATGCTGTACACAACAAAGTCAGCATGTCAGTGTAAAACAGATGCTACTATGGCACGATCATATCTTATAGAACTAAATAATTATGTTATCTTTTGTTTTAAAATTTTGACAAAATAAAGCAAACGCTGCTTATATTGATCACAAAATACTGAGCGACTGCAGTACAACGCTGAGAGCTGCATCACTAGCCCCCTCTGCTGGTTGGACATGGGAGGGCGCTGACCAGCAGCTCCTGTCCTCTGTAGACGCTTATCTTGTTGACCACAGCCGGGTCCCGATTCAACTGACGAGTGCAGAACCAATTAAAAAAAAAAAAGCATGACAAGTTCAGACAACTGTGAGAACTGTTTTGCAGATAGCTCAGAAAGGCAAACGAGCTATTACGGTAGCCGCCTTCCACAAATCTGCAGAGAACGAGCGCAGCGCTTCGTTGTTAACCCAGCGCTCACTTTTGCTGCTTTCTCTGTTTCCCCTGTCGATCTGCATGCTTTCCAGTGCTGTAATTAATGTGCGTTGCCTTCCTCCGTCCACTCTTTCTGCCTCTGGTTATTCGCCTTTCGTGTGTTTGAGCATTGGCGCTGCCGAAGACGCTGCTGTTTTCAAGTGCGTTTTACAACTTACATACTTCTACGGAGATGAGCTTGATGCGAAAGGTCACAACCCTGCTCGCTGAGCTATTTTTTAACAGAAACATTAAGCCACTCCCACCCATTTCAGAGGCATTAGGCTTAAAGAATGGATTATAACAAAACCTTAAATGCTGCATTTAATTCCATTTGCCCTCCAAACTCTAAAAGGTTTGATTGGATCAGGTCTGGATCCATTAAATGGCCTAAATGTGGGGAGGTTCCTTGCTTCTCCAGTGCACTTCTGCACACCCATCATTCCCTGGAGGAAGCTGTCAGACAGCGAGAGCAAAGCCTCCCATCACACAGTGAAACCCTGCCTTTTTGTGAACCAATCTTATAGATATAGGCTGTATTATATAACAGCGTAACCTCAGTCAAACAAACGCTGCTTTTAGGCACTGATGCAAGTTGAACCAATAAACACAGGGGCTTCCACCTAGCGATCTGAGAGGGGGTGCAAGATTTAGCCAGCAAACACACACTTTTTCACGAGTTTTTGGTAGAAATAAATAAACGAATAAACCTACGCACATATTCGGGACTAACTAATTGTTACTGTGTTGTATTTATTTATTTATTTATTTATGTATTTTTTACTTGTGTTTTTTTATGTTTGTGCAGCCGTTGTAAAGTGTTCTTAGGAACATTTGTGCTGACAGGAGAGGAGAAGCAGACGTGATAAACATTGTACATAAAAGCTAGAAATCTTTCAGTGAGCAGATATGTTTATGTAAAGAAATAAATAAAGAACACATAACAAAGTAATATGTGGCAGTAAATAATATTTACCAGGTTACACACACAGCAGGGGGAAAAAAAATTAAGAAGTTTCACAGTAAAACACAAGCAAACTATAGTCAGCTGCAGGTCTCAGTCAGGTTCACAAAGCAAATCACTTTGTCAGTATGGCAGACAGCGAACACCAAAAGGGCTCTTGCTGACACATAGCCTTAGACTGGTGTTCCTTATGTCTTAAGGATTCGAGACATAACAAACGCTGCTCATCCATAACGCCTTACTGGCTGAGGGGCAACAAGTTCGTCACACGTCATTGTATTATCTTGTCTCTCTGGATCGAGGTTCTAACACATTTAAATGTAAAAGCAGATGGTGTCATACCTTTCCCTCTTTGTTTATCCACATGTACATCTGCTTTGAAATACTGTTGCTCCTCAGTCAAATAGCAGAATGGTTAGGACTCAACTGTGCTAATTTAAACAGGAATTTTGTCTGACATAAGACACACATGTGCTATCAAGATCAGGTGCTGTAACAATTATTGCTGTAAGCAGTAGATAATTGGCTGTGTGGCTGGCTGGGTGGCTGGCTGTCTTGAGCATAAATTCAATTTACTTCAACAGAAAGGTCAGACAGAAGAATTTGGTTGCAGGTCCTGTCCAAGTTCTTTCTGAAACAAATAAAAGCTGAAAACATCATTAGACTTGTTTGAAAGTGTGTGCATCCCCTATAATGTCCTTTGGATCTTCAATGGCATTTTAACAAATTTGGGCAAATATTTAAAATGTCAAAAAACAGCCGGAGCTGCCAATGTCATCTCCAATGGAACACATTATCACAACCACCACGACCACCACCACCCCAGCAGCTGATGGGTGGCAGACATTTCAAAGGGAGGGGCACGTCTCTGGCTATGGTGACATGTCAGTTGTGTCTCACCCTGCCATGTTCACCCAACAATGAGTGGAACTTTAAAAGGACCGGTGACGCCTGTCACACGTCTACTCAAACCCCATCCCCCAAAACAAACATACACACGCACACACACACCACCCACGCATCAACTTAAAGGCTGTGACCAAAGCAATTCAACTCAATTAATTTTTAATTTGATCCAAGAAATTTAATAAACGTTTAAGACGACACATAATGTTGAATTCGTATGTGCAAGGAGAAAATAGTGGAATACAGAAAACAAAACCAGAAATTTAGTAAAAAGAGAAAAAAAACCCTCCAGGCTCATATGGCTTCCCAACCTCTTCTGAGCAGCATAAAATTATGTGGTTCAAACAAAAGAAAATTGATTATATGTTACTAAATGTTTAAAGTCTTCAATCACTCCATGTAGATCTATGTAGATCAGCCACTTGGTCATTAACCATTTGTTAACTTTTATAAACAAAAGAAATGACTGGAAAATACTGCTATATGATCCCATGCAATTAAATAACAAGAATCATTGTTCCTTTCACATTGTTTTATTAAAGAGTTAGTTATTTTAAAGAAAATTATTAAACATAAAAAACAGGAAAAGCAACACATTTCCAAAGATTTAATTTAATTGTCTTTGTCCCTGATTTTAAAGCAGAGCTGTTTGTGAGGTACCTGTGCTTCAATTACCAGCTGTTCAGAACTGAGGCTACATTTTAAAATAAATTTTGTCCAGCAGCCTATAGTTATGCCATATGTAATAAGAGGCAAGAGACATTGTACTGGTGATTCATTGCTAGGCGTTTTTCTGCCAGGCAGAAGACACAGGTTTTATTCTCTTATCGACATGCCTCCTCCCTCAGCTAAGGGTAAATACTCTCAGTGCTGTGGAAGTGCTCTGGGAAAGACCAAGGTTAGGGAGTTAACCATACACAGCTCTGGACTGAAGCCCCTACACCAGTCCAGTGTTCATTTCAACACCATTTTGCCGACTCCAACTCTAAGGCTGGGTCCAGACATTACACTTTGTGCTCTCTCCACCCTGCCAGTCCTCTTGACTTTGAGTCGTGTCCAAACAGGATCTGAACAAAATTCTGTCCACTCTTGCACTCTGGAGAAGTCACTTTTTCCAAAGCTGAGTCAACCACGAAACCATGAGGCACATCAGTATTCTCTCGAGACAATTTCTGTTAGCAAAACACCCTCAAACCCTTGTGAGACTGAACAACATGCCCATTTATTAGTTTTTTTTTTTATCATGAATCAGATTGTTTTAACTTAGAACTTTGAAAACCAGCATGATACTGCATCGAGTGAGTTTAATTGCCTAAACAGAGAGCAGTTCATCCGTAACTGATGTTCTGAACAACAAAGACGACTGACAAACACTCAGCAGAGCTTCAAACATAATGCAGACTGATCTCACTCACCAGTTGCTTGGAAACCAAACTTCTTAAATTGAAATTGAATATTAAATTTTGTGGCAAGGAGTGATGTGTAGGGTTTATTTAAGTGTTTATCTTCTCTCTGTTCAGCAGCTTTGGAAATGATCACTGGCTCTCATATAGCAAAGCGTTTTAGCGCTCTCAAACCTGAATGTACTTTTTGTTATACTGGAATCCAATATGGATCATTTTCAGACTCAGATAAGATAAATGAGCAGATAAACTATTTGGCCTGTTCATAATATGTCTGCGGGGTCTAAGTATAACTTAGACAACCAGACGGATTTCATAGAACAGTCACTTGCTATTGGTGTACATCTAATCATAAATACATGATAAAGAACCATACCCTTTTAAATGCACTATGTAACTCAGTTAAACCTCAATGTTCAATCTTTATATCATAAACAGTCCTGTTCCTCAGCTGGTCAAATAGACTCTGCTTAATCTCCATTCTAAATTGTAGCTGACTGATTGATCACAAAGGCGACTTCTGGTATCTGCAGACAAAGTGAGGTCATGCCGAAGGGTGTACACTGTATATAGAACGTAACAAATGCAGAAATATAGAAATTGTTGTATTTTGGGATTGACTGCTACAGTGATTTTAACCTAAACTTTGCCTATATCAAGGGTCTAGTATATTTAAATGTGCTGTATCTCATTGTGTGACTGTGAATTTGACTGGTGTTTTGTTGAATGTGTGAAAGAAGGCCACAGCTAACAATACTATGAATTAACCATTTTTCTGTTGAAACCTCTACGTCATCCCCCATCTAATGACCTCCATCATGTTTTGCAGTCGCAAGAAAAATATCAAAATTTAAGTATCCCTTATATGTGAAATTTTTAGGTATCTTATTTATTGCTCATATATCACTATTTAAATTTAACCTCCTCAAACAGGTGCATGTTACTCTGCTTCTCATCTCCGTTACTTGGCTTCTGGTCCAGGCTCATATTAAGTACAAGATCCTAATGCATACTTTCAAGTCCATAAACAGGACCGCTTCAAGCTACCTCTAGTCCTGAATCAAGACCTACGTCTCCTCCCATGTTCTACGGTTTGTCAATTGGAGGAAACTGGCTGCACTCCTGCAGGTGAATGGTAGACTTGGGCTCTCCTCATCCCTAGGGTCTAAATGGTGGAATGAGTTGTGAATCACTCTGAGATCTTTGCCATTTCTGTCCAAGTTCTGTAAGCAGCTGAAGACTCATCTCTTCAGGGAACACCTCAGCATTTGAACCTCCTCTTCGTCAGCTCTGCTTCTTTATTGCTCCAATGTTTAAATTCCTGCTTACTTAGCTATTGTTAATTTTAACTTGTGTTAATGATATTTAACTGTTTGCCATAGTAGTTGATTTGAACTCTGTCTTGCTGAACTGCATCGTGTGCACTGTTGACTACAGGACAGCACTTACTGTTAGCTGGATTCTCAGATACTGTCTGACCTCGTTTTTAATATGCACATGTACTCTTACTCATTTGTAAGTCACTCTGGAAAAAAGACTCTGCCCAAATGAATAAATGTAATGTAGTGTAAATGTAAATGAAGTATTGTGAGAGTCATTACTATTCACATCGTAATCCCATCAGTTAGCCTTTAATTATACAAACACATTTTAGCACACTGGAAAGTTCATAGGTAGAGTACTAAAATTCAACACTTTTTTTCTCCAAATAAAATTATGGGGATTAGATTATGGTGTTAAAATGCTGTGGTAGAAGAGAATTGTGCCTTCCTGAAATGTACAGTACTTCCGTTTCAAGGATTTTATCTGAAATTTCTTCCTTTACAGCGATCCATCAGCTACTACCATAATAGTACATAATTTATCACTTAGGATCCAGTCTATGAAAGGCTCAAAGCTCGCTACATTGCTGGTATAACTGTTGTGTTTTCCGTTCCTGTTGTTTTCTCTTATTTCTCCTTTCCATTATTTTTCAAACTCGTTCTTGGATTTCATGGTAACTGATAATTCACCGTATAAAAAAAAAAAAAAAGAAAAAACAAAAAGTCAAGAGGGGATTTTTGAAAAGGACATGAACCAGAGGATTACCTATCAGTCCTGTTGTCTCCTTCTGTATGCTCTTTTCAGTAAATGAGAAGTAAAATCGATTTCTAATACCAGCAAAAAAAACAAAAAAACAAAAAACAGTGTAGAGTAAAGGTAAGCTGACCAAGAGAGACGGGCCTTTTCGATATCACCAGGTGATTCCTGGGAGAGCGTCAAAGGAATGAGTGACAGGACAATTTAAGGTTGGGGCTGTTTTGAAGTCATCTAATTAACTGTTGTTTCTGAAAGCCAGCAAGGTCAAACTTCTGAGGCCTCCGTCAAATTCAGACATCTGAGCCTGGCTGTCCCTCATTGGACTCCTGGCCCAGAGTCACTTCATGGTGACACTTCAAGTGGACCTACACCCATGGCTCTTTGTAAGGTTTGGGGTCAGAAGCTCCTCAACAGTATCTGTGGCTAGTAAGTGGAAAACACACACACACACACACACAGCACATGCTTTAAATTGCCTTTCTTGCTTTCTTGACATTGTCACTTTTCTAGGTGCTTTATTTACGTAATTATTTAGTTATTTTGCTGCCATGCTATAATTTTTGCTCTTGCACCATTTTTCCAGGCCTGCACAGGGTTCTGAAGTCAAACCTTAACATCAGCATGTGTGAGGTGCCAAGCTGAAGAGACAAACCTCATTTGTGTGTCGTGCTGCTGCAAAGCCATCCTTATCAGCTGCTACCACGGGATACAACAAGGGAACGTGTTGTCACTCACAGCCTTTGAATCAAGTAAGAGGCTTAGACATGTACCTGGTTACACTTCTTTGAAATGTATTGATTCAATGTCAAGATGGTAAGGCGGTGTATTCACGCTATACAAAGAAGGAAGAGTGCACCAAGGACTGGAATGTGCGCAGCAACTAAAAGATTATAAGTATACATTTCACGCATACATTATTGTGAAAGAATGTTTTTAATGAGCAATGCGGTCATTATTGATTTGTGTGCGTACATATTAAAATGGCCTTTGTTTTCTCACCTCTTACTAGACCAGGACTGTTGTCTTCTCCTGATATCTTGCCTTAAACTTTTCCTTAAAGTGAAATTCTCGTAACAGAATTCCGCTTGACTTGATGCTTTCACTTTGAATTTATTCATAAAAAAAATTGGTAAAAGACTGGAATGCAAGAACAGTTCTCTAGTCCTTGTCAGATTGATGAAAGCCTTTCCTCTTGGCCCTGTAATATATATTAATGTATGGATTTAGTTCATACCTCATTTTTTAAAATCTATATTTATAGTTTTACATCTTAAATATGTGATACATTTTTTATTATTATAAATTTATAATTTTTATTTATTATATTATTATTTATTATATAACAGTTCACAGCAGTATAGAGGGTGATGACACTTCACAACTCCAAGATTTGATTGTGGTGTCAACTCTGTTGGTGTGTGTCTGTGTGTGTGTGTGCCTTCTTAAAATATGTGCTTGACACTGCTGATAACCTCTGACTTTATATTGAAAATATCTCTGGAAATGAATAAAATATTGCTTGCATAATCATCAACACATTTAACAATTAGTACATTTAGCTTTGTTGATTATAATGTGAAAAAAAACTGTAAATAGATATAAAAGAGCTCAAGGTCTAACTCTTTGCTCAGGGTGGTGTAAATTGGACTGCAAATGGTTATAGTGTTAATTTGTCTTTTGAAATACCCTTTAGCTGATTGTACAAAATTCTTTGGAGCTAGCATGTTGTACATTTTTCCATATTCTTTTAAGAAATAATTGCTTAAAACCTTTTCCTCAATATAAAAGAGACACATCAGCTCCATTTTAGCACACGATTTGCTATGGAAACAGTCATTGCTTACTTAGGAGAATGTGATTTGAGCTTTATTGTTAATGTAATGCTAATTACTGCTGTTTTGCCGGAAGACATTTTGCCATTATAAACCATTTTCCTCAATGACCCCAAAATAAAATGGCCAAAAGAATGATTATTTCTATGTATCTGTGTTAGTGGTTTGCACATACAAGTCATATTCTGCTTTCTGGGTTACATTTAATTATGTGATGCATTTAATTTTGGTTATTACTGAGGAAAAAAGACTTTTAGTGTAGGTGCTGGCAAGTGTGGCAAATATTTTGTGTAACCAAAGGTTATTAGTCAGTAACAATACTTTTTTTCCCAATTTTAAAGGCCGTTTATATTCAATTACTGACAGCTCATAAAGAGCTAATTACACACTCATATAATAACCCATTTTCAATCATCTCAAACAAAATTATGTTTTGTTTAAAAGTGGTAAATCTATTGAGACACTGGAACTGATTGGTATCTAATTAAACAAACGTAGGAGAAAGGAAAGTCACCAAGGGAAATACATTCAGTTACACCTTCACGTGCATTCCTTTAATGACAACATAACTATCTCGATGTCACCTAATTTATCACAAGAAATGCGCCATTCCAGGCTTAAATGTATGCAGCTGTGTTTAATTTACTACCGCTAAAAATTTAAAGATGTGTAACAACTGAAGAAAATGTTGCTCCTTCAGCTCCAGAAGGTTCTCCGGATGATGTGAGCATGTCCTCGGTACACACTGTGTGTAATTCAGTCCCCGGGTTGCCGTCTCTCACATTTATGCAGGTTTAAACCATCTATATTGAATACAGTACGCAAGCAACTTTTGAGAACTGCTGCAGAGATGTTTTTTTTAAGTTTTTTTTTTTTTTTTTTTTTT
>JABJVR010007198.1:0-31461 GCA_025773905.1 Chitala chitala | reverse complement strand
TGGTGTGCTCTTATCAAATTTTTGTATTTTTAAAACAACCTTTTTTTAAAGATTTCCCCCCACAATTTTTCTTACTTGTTGCTTCTTTTTTTTTTTTTTTTTTTTTTTTTTTTTTTTTTTTTTTTTTCATGCGTATGTTCATATGTTTTTGGCCAGTAAATTGGGTTTGTGCACTACAAAGGTTATGTTTCTGGCTTTTCTATAGTCTCTGAAAGGTTTTGGCTGAGAGCTCTTGTTTACTGTACTGCGACATAATCGTTATTTTAATGGCACGACAAAATACGCGCCTGTGAACACAGAATTCTACCCTCATTCGTGTCATTGCAGCGTAACCTTAGTCAGAACGGACATGTTTACGATTTCCTAGCTGAGATTTATTCAAAGCTGACAGAGTAAAAGAATTTTTCAGAATCTTTGAAAAGCTGTAAGAACTGTGCAGTAAGCTGGTTATGAACCTCCCGCCGCTGTGCTACGCCGGGCTTTCCATGACGTGCGATCATTTGGATTCGTGCGGCGACACATTACTGTGCAGTTCAGACAGGGTTATGTCTTGGAGAGCTGTCAGACCTGGGTGTTTGGCAGAAACAGAAATAATTAGGCTGGCAGATGTTACATGTGCTTAATCCTGCAGGGGTACCGGAAGACCCTGGCTGTGTGTGTCTCCGAAGCATTTACATCTTTTCATTCTACAGAGTCATTCTTGACTGTGGCAG
Source organism: Chitala chitala (assembly GCA_025773905.1). Classification (NCBI taxonomy): domain Eukaryota; kingdom Metazoa; phylum Chordata; class Actinopteri; order Osteoglossiformes; family Notopteridae; genus Chitala; species Chitala chitala. The sequence goes on along the minus strand of JABJVR010007198.1, from coordinate 30,748 downwards.
CACTCAGAGCAGCGTAATGAAAAAGTGACGCACAAGCTTTGCTGAAACAGTGGTGAACTCAACTCCTCTGCAGCTTACAAGCTCTGTGATCCTTTTGTCCAGGTGCAATGCAGCAAAATTAAAAGTGCAAAAGGTGCAAGCATTCCACAGCGTGCTAGCTGACTGTGCAGAGGTCATCAATTAATCAGCTGCAACAATAAACACAGGAAGATTCCGTCTCAGAACAGCCTGGCGTAAACAATTGCGCTGAGAAGTTTGACTGAACGAAACTGAGTGGTAACCTGAAGCCGCGCAAACAAAGCTGACAAGAAAGCACACATGCCCAAACAGTGATCTACAGCTCCTGGGACACCGTGTCCTCACGGTGTGACACACAATGGCTAGCAGCGCAAATCTCACGCAAAAATAAGTGACGACAGGTAAAGAATGTCACAGGCTCAGCTGACAGTTGATAACAAGAGCAAGCAGAGGTCAGACAGTTCGGCGTTGTTTTGAAGCGAGAAATGGTGAAAACCGAGAAACTCTACGTAGGGCTCAGAATTTTTGCTGGATGTCCAGTGAAGATACACACATGCGCAAATAAAAATTCCAATAGTTCTCGTACATAATAATGCCAGTCTTTTGAGGTTTAGTCAACGGAGTGCAAAGTCCTCTTTAAACTGTTCTGTAGAAACTGAAAATATATGCAAGAAATCCCTATATCAAAGATTAATAGGCCTTGTCAGTACACTCAGCTTTAATAATAAATATCCTTTCTTAACCACCGAGAAACACAAAAGACATTCAGAAACACTGTTAATGCAAGTTCATTACAGTGTATGCCATATCAAGCAATATGTCGTATTTGCTGTCATATCAACACATGAAGCTCATTAACAGGCAGAGAAGACCCTTCAGTGTTAATTTCATGCCCTTGTTTAACGAAGAAGTGTTCGTCTTTATAACAAGCAGGGCAGCCCCCAGCATCATTATGACCAATGCTTGTTAACACAATTTAATGGATCATTTTTAACCTATCATCTCATTCCTGAAGTAGGCCTGCATAGTAAAGAAGTGTGAACCCATAGAAGTGACTGGGGCAACCACCAAGAAACCATGCCAGTAATGCTGTAAACGGTCTTGCATGGACCCCAATTGAAATGGAAAGTTTTTGCCTGAGCAGCACTTGAACATTGATGGCCTCCAAACCTGTCGCCCACTCAAAAAGTCTTTTTAAAGGGCTTCAGTTGGGATGGCAATCCTTGGGATGAAAAACACAACACAGCTGCGTTCTCAGATTTCCACAAATTCAGGCCTCATTTCCCTCCTTGCACAGCAAAGGCTGCTGTATCTGATGTGTGTGTGTGTGTGTGTGTGTGTGTGTGTGTGTGTGTGTGTAAACATGGTGCTTGCTGTACCTAATGAGACCCGGAAAAGAGTTATTTCATGTTAACCATGGAAAAATATAAGGACTCCTCTGAAACCTAAAATCTACATAAAGCTGAAACTCCTACCTCCTTGTAACACAAATATGTATTAATGCAGGTCTTGCAAATGTGGACAGAATTTACACTTGTAAAAGTTTAAAAATGATAATTTGTATCCTTTCTGCATTACTTTTCTGGGAAGACTTTTTAGGTTGTATGTACAATGCAGTGCTACGTTTAAAGGTCAACATCATTGATGATCTTCCAAAGAGCGATGAGAAAATGCTCACAATTTTCAGCGTCTGTATTTGGCAACAAACGATGTAATTATGCAGGGATATGAGTGACTGCTAACAAGCAGGTGACTTACAACGCAAAGCGACACTTTAATCCTTCCCCGGCTGGTGTGCGTTTTCTCTCTCGTCTCGCCTGCTGACGCCGGGTCCATCAAAGGCAGGCATCTGTGGGATTGGTTCCATCACTCAGCCCTGTCCTGTGCTGATCTAAACACCTTATCTGACTGGAAGATGCAGAGCTGCTCCGATGCATAACCATCTATTCAGGGAGAAAAATACAACCCGCGGAACCTTGCCAAGACGACTGCATTCACACTCTAACTGAATTCTCTGTGTAGAGCTGAGATGCAAACTGAGTGCTGTTTTACAGGGACAGAACCACTCTGAAGCTCGAGGTTTTGGGGCTGGTTAGATGAAAGGCACGAAATATAAATCATGTATATTTATTGAAAAAAATCTGAGATACTTTTGTATGACTGACATTTCTACAAGGATTTTTTTTTATGTAGATGATTTAGCCACAAAAAACCAACCATCAAGTAAGCCCATCTTTAAACGTCAGTGACTTAAATCTTCCAACCAGGTCTCTAAATGAAACAGATGCTACAGTCATAAGCTATCTTTATTAAGTAATGTAAGACCTATTATAAGGGGTCTTTCTGATCCAATTAAAACTATTATCAGTGGTCTTTCTGATCCAATTAGAGCTATTATGAGTGGTCTTTCTGATCCAAGAAGAAGTATTATGAGTGGTCTTTCTGATCCAAACACCAGGAGCATGGCACATAGACCTTCTGCCAGAGAAACAACAATATGGAGGCACTGACTGAATGAATTCATCATTCAGTGGGTCTTGATCTAAATGTAATTTGTTTTGCAGGCGTAATGTTCCTTTGTGAACATTCATCATGCCAGACTTCAGAAGAGTTTGTTTAGGCCTGGTGAGGACTTCATATTTCATCTGGAGGTGCACATTAGAGGCAAGCCTGATCATTTAGAGAAAATAGATCCATGTTGTTATTGTTGATTAAGTAAACTCAAATGCAGTCTTTTGTTTTGTTCCACAGTGGGACTCACGCACTGTTTTGCTGACTGTTTTCTTTCCATACACATACGTCTTTCATCAGTCTTTAATTGATTCAGGACACTTTTGTCAGCTTTGAAATACAGGCTACAGGCATTTTTTTAATTCGGTATTGAGACAGGAATTATATGGCAAGTGGGTTTCGCAGCGAGGACTGAGGGAAACCGCTTTAATGCATGTGTTTACATTATGCATTGCTCCAAGTTGGCGATTTAGCGGCCTGCCGCCAGCCACTCTTTGATATTAAGTTGCTTGATTGAGTTTAGCACGATGAGTATATAAACGCTGACATTTTTTAAAATGGATCCTTGACCCCATGAATGGCAACGGAGACGGGAGGCCGGCCGAGTACCTATCGACCCACTGGAATGACTCGTGAGGCGTGAAAGTGAGGCTCTAGCAGCATCTTTCCCTGCAGAAAAATAATCCATCTGTGTCAATTGTCCAAACCGCCGTAGATCAAACTGGCCCTCCCCTACAGAAGCAGCTCCATAATGTTCTACTGTGTGGTTCCTATACAAACACACAGAACACATAGTGTTTTGCATTATGCTTTGTGATTGTATTGAATGGCACAGACTCATTCACCCAAAGATGGTTTCCCTGAAATACGAATGAACCTGGGTAGAAGTCAAGCTGAAAGGGTATTTCTGAAAGGTCATGTACAGCCCCATGTGACATGGAGGAGAACCTGTGACCTGGGATTTCATATCAATATTAAGCAAGTTGGCTGTACAGAAAAAGAAGCAAAGCACAGAGATAAGCCTCAGGAACAGAAAAACAGGGGAATGAAAAGCAGGAAGTGGAACATGGCACAGAGGCTCAAAATGGCTGTCATTTTGCTGGCCATTTGCATTCCAGTTTAGGTCACCCTGAGCAAAGATTTTTAGCTTAAAGCTATTTTACATCTATTAACATCACAAGAAATTAACAATGGGCAAACCTCGGCTATGTCAGGTGACAGACGATTTCTATATCTGCCTGCTTTCCATGAAACCGCTTGATTTCCTTTTCATGCTGTTAAACAGAGTACGGGTAATGCCAAATGGCAGGCTCTTGAACACAATCCTCTTGTTAGCAGCATTAATGCCACCTGTAGCACAGCTGTTTTTGTTCTGTTGCTTCCTACATCTATTTTTTCAGTTATGTTTTCTGCCTGTGAGCTCCAGCTGTGCTGGGGCACACCTATGGCTGTTTCATGTCCTCTGTAGTCACAAAGAGGTACAAGAAGGTACCTTAGGAGATTTTTTTTCCCACTTGTTCTTTGTGGAATGCAATTTCTCACTTTCATCTCATTTCACATCCAGATAAGGTGTCCAACAACATACCAATGTTCCACAGGAGTAACACACTGTGAAAATTATTTGACGCTGTAGCTTGATTACAGGGAATATATACTGACCAGCCATACCATTATGACCACTGACAGGTGAAGTGAATAACATTGATTATCTTGTTACAATGGCACCTGGAAGTGGGTGAGATATATTAGGCAGCAAGTGGACATTTTGTCCCTGAAGAGGATGTGTTGGAAGCATTAAAATGGGCAAGGAAAAGGGCATAAATTTAAGCAACCGTGACAAGGGCTAAATTGTGATGGGTACACGACTGGGTCAGAGCATCTCCAAATCTGTAACTCTTGTGGGATGTTCCCAGCCCGCAGTGGTCAGGACCTACCAAATGTGTTCTAAGGAAGAAAAACTGGTGAGCCAGTGACAGGGTCAAGGGCGGCCAAGGCTTATTGATACACATGGGGAGTGAAGGTTGGCCTGTGTGGTTCAATCCAATGAAAAAGCTACTGTAGCTCAAATTGTTGAAAACATTAATGCTGGTTCCAACAGAAAGGTGTCAGAACACACAGCGCATCACAGTTCATTGCATATGGGGCTGTGTAGCCACAGACCGGTCAGGGTGCCCCTGCGGACCCGTGTCCACTACAAAAAAAATACCTTAAATGGGCATGTGCGTATCAGAATAGGACCACAGAGCAATGGAAGAAGTGGCCTGGTCTGATGAATTATGTTTTCTTTTACGTCCTGTGGATGGTCGGGTGTGTGTGCGTCACTTACCAGGATGCACTATGGGAAAAAGTTAAGCTGGCAGAGAGACAGTGTGACTCTTTTGACAGTGTTCTGCTGGGAAACCTTGGGTCCTGCCATTCATGTAGATGTTACTTTGACATGTTCCACCTACCTAAACATTGTTGCTAATTAAGTACACCCCTTCATAAAAACAGTATTCCCTGATGGCAGTGGCCTCTTTCAGCAGGATAATGTGCCCTGCAACTCTGCAAAAATGGTTCAAGAATGGGTTAAGGAACACAACGAGTTTGAGATGTTGACTTGTCATCCAAATTCTCCATGGAGGCCCAAGCTTGGAATTTACAGGACTTAAAGGATCTGCTACTGAAGGATCGGTGTCAGAGAGCAGCATACTGTCAGGGCTGTTTTGGCAGCAGAAGAGGGACCTACTCAACATTAGGCAGGTGGTCATAATGTTGCGGCTGATTGGTGTATAACAATCTTCAAGAAATGTGCCATAAACATATATATCAGTTTGTGACTAGTCCATGAGTATACATAAACACCGCTGTGTAGGAGTGTCTTTTAGCCTACCAAGTGACTCAGAATTAATCAAGTGCACAATCTACAGTATGGGCATATTTAATATTTCTTAATGACTCATCTAATTTACAGCCCACCTACATGTTGACATATTACAAAAACGTTAAGGTTACGTTTCAGCTTGTACATAAGTGATGATGTGAATTTTCTGTGTAAGCTCTACAGCGCAATGTCCAGTGATAGAGGCTTTCACACCAGGTTTGTACATAGTGTGGTGAAAGTACAGTGAAAGCTCACAAGCATTCAGCTCACATGCTTCTCGGCTGTTAGTTTGAGGATCTCACTGGGTTTTATACTCCACGCTGAATCATGCATTTATAGGTCTGTGATTTTCAGAAGCTGCATCACACATGGGTGTCACTTTTTTGTCTTTCCTTACTGTCACTCTAGCATTGCTTTGGGTATGAGCTATATAAAATTCATGCTTTATTTACATAGTGCCCCAGAGTTCTCCGATGGAGGACATTGCTATAAACGACATTTGCAGTTACACACCCAACATGCAATGCTGCCATCAGTGCAGTGTGAAATACTGCCGAGATCATACAGCTTGCGACTTAATCTGTGCTCAGACTCTGTCAGACTGAAACATTCTCCTAATTGCGACACTTAATTAGATCCAAAGTGCTGTCAGAAAACCTGTCTTCACACTGGGTTTTATTTCTGTGACTGCAGTTAAACCCATAAAAGAAAATTGATAGTTACACCGATAGACTCTGCAGTTTGAATTTTAATGAGTTCTGGCACATTTGGGCACGTACAGCCATTACCAGCGACGAGCTGCACATATGTTTGTTTTCCACGTGCAATCCAATGACATTACCTGACGTGCTGTTCCTCGCCTCGACGGTGACAGATGTCCACATTAAAGGCACATCAACATAAACCCTTGTATCTCCTGAATTTCCGCTGAGGTTAGTTTGAGGGCTGTGCATGTGCGAGAGTACGTGTGACAGAGACGGCCTCGCTCCCGCGCTCCTACATGCACCTCCCTGCACATGTTGGGGGAACACGGCCAAACGCTTCGTATGGTCTGCTGTGATAATGGGGTTCTTTATCGTGCACTGCTGTCTGGGCCTGAGTTTCCCACCAGGGGAACCCCATCTGTGGAAGAGACAGATTCAGCAGGAAGGCTTAGACAATTTCAGAAGAATAAAATTTTCTAAAATAGTCTAGATGTACCTTGGTCATTCCTCTCAGGACACTTTTGCCACTGCAGATTTCCAGCCTCTAGGCTGTTCTCCGAGGACAAGACGAGCTCATTTTTTAAAGTCCAACAACGCGTAACAGTTTTAGCCAATCTGCTTTAATTTTTTCCCCTGCATCGCCGAACTCCCCCCTCCCCTTGCTCCCCAAGAACGGGCTCCCTCCAAGGTGCGCCTAATGGCATAATTAAAGTGAAGATCAATAAGTTAATTTTATTCAGCGCGCTCACAGCTTGAAGCACTAATGGCCCAGTCTGAGCAATCTACGGAGCAGCTGTTTTGTGAACCCGGGCCCATATGGTCCCACAGTGTGCTCTGGGTGCTGGGTGGGAGGCTTGTGCCATGGCCTGGATGCCCTCAATTAGACAACCACCTGGGCAGCTGTAACCTCAGTCCAGCTGAGTCAAGCTGAAGCCGCCTGACCGACAGGCCGGAGGGGTCCGTGCAGTGCAGGTTCACAGGTGCACAGGTGTGCTCTCCTCTCATATTTACACTGCTTGACGTTATTGTTGCTTGTACTGTCTGAAGGATTTTGGGATATTTTTTGCTTATATGCCTATTAAAAAAGTTATTATGTACAGGAATTGACATTCTAGACTGATTCTAGATCTGTCCAATTAAAATATTCCTGTTGCTTATGTCAACACACGACTGATTAATTTCTACAACCTCATATTAGACATGAAACAAACTAGCAAACATTACAGTAGATGTAAAAAATTTCACTCAGTCAAATTTTTAAGAAAGTATAACAAGATACCACATGGATTATGATTATTATTACTGTCAGTATAATCCATCTCAATTTGGAGATTCACCAGTAAATACATTTTGAATGCCACCTTGATACAAAATATACACAATTATTCCTGACTCACCACTTCAGAAATACACATCAGGAGAAGAATATCGAATATCCAGCTTGAGGTATGTAGACCTTTAAGTTGTTAATAAATTTCTCAGTAAACTTTGCACACTAATATGTGTTCATACTGTTTCTTTATTGAACGGGTTGGAAGGGACTTTTACTAATCTGTTTAAACACTTTTGTGATACACTAAATGGTTCTGTCACCCTTTCTCCCTGTTGTTATGTCTGAACAGGAGACACCAAGGCAGGGAAGTTCAGTACACAGAGAGTTCATTGCAAAAATGTTACAAAATCTGAACAAAAGAACTACACAAAGAACAAAAAAGGAGCATAAGCCAAGATGACACTGCACTGGAAAAAAGAGGAAATTAGAAAGAAAACCAACCCGTAAACACCTAGAAACATCTAGAAACAATACAGTAAAATAAGTACACCCAAAGTGACTTCAACACCTAGCCACACACACAAACGTAATAAAGAGACAAACAGGAAACAAAGGTCAGGAGGTTAAAACAGTAATCAGAGACAAACAAGGAAATTAGGGGGTGTGGCCAGACAATGGAGACATGAGAAGGTGTGGCCAGAGACTGAGGAAATTAGGGGGCGTGGCCAGACAATGGGGAAGTGAGGGGACATGGCCAGACAACAAGGACATCAGGGAGAACCATGTCACCTGTACACTTATGACTAACGCCATCTTTATTCCACATCTCTGTTCAGTGTCCTGAAAAAACTTTATTGCCAAGGGCACTACATAAAAATAGATTTCAAATGTCTCAGGAAAGTAAAGACAAATCCCAAAATTTAATTCCTAAAACCATTCATGCGTGTGGTAAGCTATTGGAAAGGTATTCACTTTGTTTCAGTATGTTCTATTCATTTTGTAGTAGAGTGAAGGACAATTTGAAAAAAGTCAGTTATTTGACATGAGCCTGCTGATATTTGACCATTTCCATTTTATTTCTGAGGGGAAAATAAGATCAAGAAAGACTGCAAACATATTTTAAACGGCTTTTACGGTGGGCTACAAGTTCATAATAGGAGCCTATTGCAGGCATGTTACCGTAGTTGTAATAATAAAATCAATACTCCTAAATGGCTTCTTCCAATCCCAATTAAAACATGAGCAATTTTTCCTTCTGTCCTGTGTAATTTTTCTAAGCTCCCTCCTGTACCTGTAGTTTTTCCGCTTCCCTTCCCACTGCAGTTGGACCCATGCTGGCTGCATAATTGTTCCACCTTGTCTCCCCTGTTTTCCATCCAACAATGCTTTACCAGTAAGTCAGTCTGGAGAGGCAGACAGCAGCTGGAGGGGGAAATTATTATAGTTGTTGAAGATAAAGTGTTCACCAGGCTGTTAAAATGCTGTGATGTGAAAAGATGGACATTACCCATAATCCTCAGGCGAAGCAGTACACAGAGCAGACTTGGCGAGGGATATTTTGTCTTTGACCCCCAAGTTTCCTGGTGCCTGTTCAAACTAGTGCTGTATTGGCCTGAGCTTGTTTTTCTCAAAGCAGTCAGATTTTTGAACTTATTAAGGTCAAGATCTAGGGGCCCTCACAATAATTCATGAACAGAAGTGAGAAAAAAATACGGTTCGGCTTTACCCTGTCCAATGTTAAAACTTAATGAGTGCAGATAAAGGCTTTCTTTTGTGAAACAGGAAATTATCTATTACAGGCCCTATGAGTAAATGATGTGTATTGTGTATGAAAAGTCAGTAAAACATAGAACATGGTTGTGTGAATCTGTATATCATGCCTCCCAGCTTCCCAAGGCTTTTTACCCAGCGGGCATCCATACCACTGCAAAGGCGAGGTGAAGGGTCATGTAAGGTCAGATTGACAGGGCCTGCCTCTATATCTCGGCGTGTCCTTTTTAAATTACCCCATTTCATGGCATAGACCCCTCTGTGGGCAGGTGGGCCAGTAAGTGTCTCCCAGCAGGAGAGAATACAGTGAGGGTGAGGGGAAACCAGGGACAGACTGTCACGCTGGGCCCGCATCCACGCTCCACCATGCCAGCAGCCGTGCCGCTCTGGATTTGTTTTATATCAAGAAGTGCTTGAGGAGCTGAATGACAGTCAGCATCATGGGCTGTAGCTGTGTGGCTGGGTGACAGTGTGTTTGTGCTAGAGGGGCCGGAGAGAGATGGTGGTAGATGCTACCAGGGCTTATCCGGTACTGGTTTGCCTCTGCAAAGGTGAGAAGACCCTGTAGAAGCTGTTGTATTTTATTTAATTATTTAATCACTTGTATTTATGTCTATGAAGAGGGTGACAATTTTTTTGACTGGCACATTCTTCAGTGGTATGTAAAACCCCAATAATGTCACCTTTCAGTTTTTTTACCTTAGGTTTTTGTTGCATATTGATATAATTTTGAGAGTTCTGATAGACTCTGAGAATAGCGTGCTGTGCTATAGTGTGTTTCACGAGTTTAGAGTAATTCAGTAAATAACCTGCACCGGTGTATTACTGGTACACTTTCAGCTCTCCAACAATGGGATAAGTGCTTTGGTAACGGGTGGATGTGAATCGGTATTTTTGGCAGCTGTTTGCATTTTCAGTTTCATGTCTCTGACTGGCATTTATGTGCATTTTGAAATGTAATTGCAGCAGTTAAAAACTTTGGTATACAGTGCATTCCACTGTATACCAACACAATCAGGTACAAGCACATTCCATTATATATGCATGGTTCTTTCTCATTAAACGTTTCATCACTCACTCTGTGTGGTAGAACGTGTCGTAATGTATGATATGTGTATTATGAACAGTCACTTGAGTTAGACTCACAGGCCACAGTGGGTCTATTCCCAGTCATTGTGTTCGCGCAGCTTGGTCTGTGTATAGCACTCACAGAACTGGCAAGACTTGTCTTAAATGTGACCTGATGGTTCTTTTTAAATTCCCGCAGGCAGCTTGTGCAGGATCCCTTGCACATTTATCAGTGTCTTGTACAGAGTGGTCATGTGGGCCTCGGGCTCCGTGGGGCTCGATTGCTTTGGAGGAACTTTAGAGAGTGACCACAAGCCAGCGCAACTCAGTCGCCCCCTTGTGTTTGGCGTGGTTTTCTTTACCCACCTCTAGCAGCTGGTTCAAAAAAAATGTCCAATCACCTGTTCTCTTGCGTTGATGCGGTTTCCCAGTGGGACCTCAATAGCCAATCAACTGGCTGGTCTGCACTCTGCAGTCTTTATAAATTCAGCACATGGTGTGGTAAAAAGACTTAGAATTTAGCTGGCACTGTCTCATAGTAACTTGTGAGATTGTGCTTTCAAAGCAGATGATATCCTGACTGTTTCCCATTGTTAATCCTACCAGAGTATTGAACCTGTTATAAGGGGCAGACTCAGCTCACTGCTGTATTGATTCATAAAGTGTTCAGTAAACTGTCATAATCATACTGATACTGATTGCTGCTGTTTGTACGTTCCAGTAACAACTAGACAAAACAGATTTTAATGGAAAGAAAACTATTACATTTCCTTGTGTTGTGGTTGTTTATTTGTGATTATTTACATGACTTGTATAACTAAGATATAAGCAGTGAGGCTTTACACTCATTTCATAGTCAAACATTAGATTAGAACAAATTATTTGGGTTAGGACTTTTTCGTGTTTTAAACATAACTAGAGCCAATAACCAGCAGCTTCTCTTTCCATGATCTGTAGCACCTGTTTCCTGTTTTTGATGCTCAAAGAGGTGGACATGGCCACGGGTGAACAAAAGGTCTGGCTGACATTGTTTAAATCAAAACCTTCTATCAGTTTCACAGATAGAGGTAAATGCACACATGTTTTTGCTCATGAACAACTCGTGATTACAGCATGTCCCATTCATGTGGTCTAGACATGCACAATATTTCTGGTAAAAATCAATTTGTGGCTCATTGTCCTGTGCTACATAGTGATTCAGCACCTGGTTGGCCTATTTCAATCAACTACTGCTGCGTTTTCTGAACCACTGTGGGAGCTGCGTCTGTTTAGTATTGATAAAGCACATGGCTGAACATCTGTACAGAAAGCGTGTCTGTTCAGCAGCGCTGTCTGTTAAGGTCATGTGACAGTGTAAGGAATTTCTACTCATATGGAGCCATACCCTTCCTCTGACAATATTTAATATGCATAACTATGTCCAACAACTTTATATAAAATATACAAAACTGTCCTTGACAATTCATTCATGTTTACATATCAGACACCAAAAGTGTCACATTACATCATTCAGTAATAATATTACCTGAAAATAACTAACATAACAGAGTATTTGTGTACTAAAACGGAAAACCAGGACAAATCTATCAGCATCTGACCTGCAATCATTGATGTTTCTAAATGTGTCTTTCTCTACAATTCAAAAATGCAGCTTTCTTAATACTATAAGAATTGCAAACACTTCTATAAAGATACTGCAGTGGATTGGCATCCTGCCCAGCGTGTCCCCTGCCCTGTGCCCTGTGCTTCCTGGGATGGGCTCCAGGCTTCCCGTGACCCTGAATTGGACAATGCGGTACAGTGAATGAGTGATAAATAAAGGTAGACAGACAGGTTCACCAACATGTATACAATACAGTGTACATCTGGATTTCAGTGTCTAACACCCTTTAAATGTCTATCTGTTTGATTGCGATGCTCAAACATCAATCAATCAGACAAACATCCCTGCCTGGATTTTTCAGCAACAGCCCGCTGTTTATTTAACACTGAGACCTGAGAGATTGCATCATTTGCTTTTGTCTGCCTTTTCTTCCCAGTCTGACTGGCTTCTCTTTCTCATAAGAGGAATGAAATCCTTTACCAAACTCCAACTACAGCCTGTATGTCTGCACAAAGCAATGCTCACTTTTTAGCAAACTGTGGCCTGTACAATGTTCTCAGATCTCTCCTTCTCATAATGCACTGAACATCATCATTTGAGGACTGGGAAAGAAATGCCAAGAACAGGAACCTAGGGTGGTAGGCTGACATTTTCTTCTAATTTCCTCTGTCCCCAAAGTCATGGATGGTTTGTAACTCAGAGAAATATCTATTAGCTTCAAAGGACTCACACTTTATTTCTACCATCCCAAAATCATATTTCCTGTGACCTTTCTTATGATATTGTAATTTCTAAAAATAGCATAAGGTTTTGATTACTTAGATATAGCTTTCAATTTAACAGTGTTTAAAAATATAATGTGTTAGAAAAACAGCTTCACACGTATGTTCATGTATGCATATACAAAATGAATGTACAAAAATGTATATAGTTTACATGTACCCAGCATACAATATAGAGTATACTGTATATTAATATTTTTAAAGCATGATTAATGTATACCTAAGTGTTTTTAGTGATGTATTCATAAAGAAGGACACTAAAGACCTGAGGGATTCCACTTTCCATTTCAGTCTAAAAGCAGGAGGAAATCTGCCATTGCTGATAAGGAAATGCACTGAGAGTGTTATCCGCTAAAGGTGCTAACACAGCTTCGGAATGATACGGTGCACTAGTTTTTAAATTACCTATCAGTGAATAGGCTCTTTACTGTTCATTATTTTTATGTTAACAGATAAAACAGTCAGTCAGTTTCCACCCAGTTTCTACTCTGCAAAATCAGTACAGGTTTCATTTAAAAATCATAGACATGCAGACATTTTGAGAGTGTAACACACAATGCTCTACAATTTTGAGATTTAGGTACTTTAACTTACCAACTTCATATCTGTCACATATTTATCATCTGTAATAATAGCATACAGCATATGTTAAAATGTACTATTAATTCTTCTTCTTATTATTATTATTATTATTAATTCATTCATTCATTCATTCATTCATTCATTCATTCATTGTCTTAACTGCTTAGTCCTGGTGAGGGTTGCGGAGAAGCCTGGAGCCCATCTCAGAGCACATAGGGTGCAGGGCAGGGGACACCCAGGCCAGGGCGCCAACCCACCACAGGATATACACACACACACCATGGATAATTTGGACACACCAATCAACCTAACCCGCATGTCTTTGGACTGTGGGAGGAAACTGGAGCACCCGGAGAAAACCCACCAAGCACAGGGAGAACATGCAAACTCCCTTCTTCTTCTTCTTCTTCTTCTTCTTATTATTATTATTATTATTATTATTATTATTATTACTTCTGTATAGAAAATTAAAGCTTTTAAAACTGCAACCAAACTCCGAATTCCTCAAAACAGCCACCATGTACCTTGATAACAGTTTCACAAACACAGGTTGAAACATTTCAGGACCAAATCACCTGACATGTCTTCCCAGCTCTTGTGGAGCAGTTTCCAGAGATTGCAGAGCACCTGTTAGTTGTTTTGCTTTGATTGTACCATTTGTCCTTGTGGGCTTTGTGGGATTGAGGTCTGGAGACTGGCCAGGCGATATCATTACTTTGACCTGCCCTTCACTTCCCTCGCAGTTCTTATGACACTTGGACGTGACGCTCCTGTTTAGGACCATGGTCATGCTGAAGAGTGAAGAGCTGTCCATCAAGCCAAAATCATGAAGGAACATTGACACTTTTGCCAACTCACCATCTGGGAAAGTCAGGTCATCGTGTGCTCATCTTTAGAAAAAAATCAGATGTTCAGAAAAATAAACATCTATGTACATAGGTTGGTCATTGAGGACACATCTGTAAATAACACGAGAACCACAAATCATGTATAAACAGCCAAAGTAGCACAGTGTAGGAAGACAATGTGATGTCAGGTGAAAAGCTTCCATTCTCCGAAGTCTTCTGCTGCTTACTAACCTGCCAGCCTGTGGACCCTAAACATCAGCAGCTGTCTCCTCCTGAGCTACAGTACATCTTCATCAAGCTCTCTCGAAGACCCAGCCTCTCACTTGCTGACAAAGGGCTGTAGTACAGAATTATACTGGAAGTGCAAACCCACTGGCATTGTTACAAACATAGTGACTTTAATTTTTAACACTGCAATGGCAAAGTGCCGATTTCCTGTGCTTGATATTATGTTAAGCATTCGTAACTCATTTTTGGACTTATTGAATTTGAATACTTATTGAATTTGAAACTCATCGAATTTCTGTCAAACCAAAACTAGATATCAGTATTTTCAATCCAACATGAGCCTCTCATCGTAAACCTAAATCTTAAACTATTTGTTGCCTATAAGACATGTTAAATGTTGTCAGAATTGTGGGCTTGTGTATCAGGTTCTGGAAAGTTTTCAGTCTTCACCAATTACTCCAAAAATGTATTTATGAACAGCAGCATGTTCCGTGTATTCTGCACTGTTGTCGTTGCTTTCCGTGTCAGTCAGAATTGTGCCAGAGAAAGAAAATCAAAAGAGTTTACAGAATCCTGAGAGGTGCTGTTTGACAAAGCAGACTAGGCAGGGAAGGGTGAGGGTTATGCAGCGGAGGTCGATGGCTGCATGGCAAGGCTGCTGAGCAGAGCAGGACAGGGTTGAAAAATGAATAAGGACTTTCATTTTCAAGCGAAACACGAAAGCAGAGCAAAGGGATATTCAAAACTGGGATTTCCTCTGTTTCCAGTCAGCTCACGGAGTCGCAAAGAAGTTGCTTTGCAGCTTTCATGAAGCATGGGGGGGTTACAGCAGTCTCACAGGAAAAACATTAGATTTAGCAGACCTGTGAATCTCTCCAATTGAGTCCTGTGCCAGCTACTCCTTCTGAAGCTGAAGCTATCTTCAAGAAGCAACAGATTTGCACATTTTCAAATGAATGTAGGGGCTGTTTCTGAGCAGTACCTGCCACTTTGCTTTTTCATCCATACACATCTCAGTGTATAAAACTACAAAATACCGTTGATGTACATCTGGGCAGACAGAAAAGGCAGCTGCTGCTGTAAAGAACTGTGCTTTATTAGACAGCATTAAAAGGCATCATATTTAAAGCACTTGTATAAAAACCTGACAGTACAGAGCCTTTTTATAGTAATGACTGAAAAGAGTTTGTTGAATTTACAGCTGAGACACAATTAACGGTATTACCACACAGACAGATGGAAAAATTTCAGATTTTTTTTTAATCTGTCAAATGTCATCTTCAGACCTTTAGACTTGCATTTATTAATTTTTCTTCTTCACACAGAAATACAGCCTTCAAAAACAGAAAAGTTCAGAACAGCTACTGAGTAAACTCTGACACTTTGAAATCCTTTAAAAAACAGCTGTTTTTGGTTTGTCACTGTAAAATGGTAAATAAATGCAAACTTCCCATGTTGCAATACCATGCAAATTTGTTGAAATATTGCAGGAATCACATTTGAACTGCAACGGACAAGGTATACGTTTTTTGTATCGCATGGCCTTAGAAATTCACAAAGGAAAGTTTGGAAGTTGATATAGTCGGATAAATTTTAGCTGATGAACAAATTCCAGTGTGTCTCTCAGAAATCTTGTAAGTACTCTCTGAAATGGAAACTTCATCTTAGCTGTGGGAAACAGGCAACTGAAACAGCTAATATAATGAATTAGGATATCGTGACACTTTAATAAACAAAAGGGAAAATCAATAATAAAGCGGGAGGGGTGGCAGGTCACAAAACGCAATATAGACTTTTGCGAAAGCAAAAACACCAAAAAGCGAATGAGAAAATAAATATTAAAGATTTTTCTTCTATGATGCGGATTTTAACACTGAACTTCACATCATTACATTGTATTTAATAGACCGCAGAGTAGCAAAAACAGAGAAGCAGAAACGAAGTGTTACTCTTCTCACTGTCACAAGTTCTGTATTTACCAGAGGCCAGCTTAATGTACATTACGCCTGTCTGTAACAAATTGTTTAATTATCGATAGACATCTCCTCGATGCATAGGTTATATGTTTTCTAATTACCACTGTTAGTGCAGTTATTGGAAAACATAATGATTTATTTGATTTGCGAACAATAGCCAAGGGTGCAACAATTATGGTCAGTTGAGTAATTAAGGCTGGATAACAGATGCGGTGTTCTTTTGTAAGCACCGGGAGCTGTTATCAGCTATATTAGTTGAAGATCCTGTTTGACGTTAGCTTCTTCTGTATTGCCCATACCAAAGTACTGGGCAGTAAGAGCTGGAACTGAATAAAGTGTGGCCTCAGGACCCAGAATCACCTGATATATTATGAATCCTCTTCTGTCCTTTTTGTTCAGTTTTAGTTTCTATGGAAGATGCATTTTCTCATGTAAAAGTACAGTCACCCAGTCACCTGTCTTTGTTCACATAGCCAGTGATATAGAGACGGGCCGCACTAAATACTGTTGCTTCACTGTCGGGGCCCTGTGTTCATGTGCCCGGCATTTGTTTTTTCCTGTGTATGCATGGCTTCACTTCAGGTGCTCCAGCTTCCTCCCACAATCTAAACACAAGCACTTCAGGTAAGGTCGCCATTCCAATTTACTTCTAACAAGTATGTGCTGCATGTGTACATTTTCCTTCCCAAGGTACCTTGGTTCAGTCATATGACTGCTTCACATGACTGCTTCACTGATTGCAGTGCACACACCTAGGGGCATGAATCCCACAGATGCATTGCGTGGCACACAGAAAGAGGTTCTTGGCTTCCCCTCCTACTCCAATTGTGCAGGCTGCTGCCCAAACCTATATTTAAACATAAATTATATTTAACACTCTTGTTTGAATGCCCAAGGGAGAGTTCTCCAGGCCTCTGGTTTTTGTTGTTGCAAAGCTGAGCTGTTGCACCTTGCTAGGCCTTTGGTTCACATACAAACATGCATTACTGTACTGTGTCATCTGCCAGACTTACACTAATGCAGTGTAGCACAGTATGCTGTAGTATACTGTATATTGTAATATTATTACATTATTCTCAGGATCCTTTACATTTTTTCTCTTATTTTTCTGTCTTTATTCCAGTTCTAATTTCTTATTATAGTTTTTTGCTGTCTGTGTTCGGTTGTGTTGTGTTAAGTTGTAACCCACTAGTAGTTGTAAACACTGTCTTTCTACTGTCAGAACAGAATTTCTCCCGAGAATAAATAAAGTATCATCTATCTGTCTGTCTGTCTGTCTGTCTGTCTGTCTATCTATCTATATCTCATTGTTCTACCATTTCAAGGGTCGAATCAACACAGCAACCTGAGTTAGCAACTCCATAGACTACAAAGTGCAGATCTGGAAAAGCTCTCTGTATTTTTGTAAAAATGAGAAAAAAAAAACGTGCTCCTTATTAAACACTGTCACATGCAGGATCCCCTCAATAGTCCGAAAAGACCATTTACACCTCTTTTTCTGTACATTTCCAGTACTCAGAGCGGGTAATTTTTCCATTACAATAATGACCCCATTATGAATCTGTTAAGGGGTTTTCTGTGATTTGGCTACTGCTATTTCTGCTATATATAATGCTATATCTCAGATGCTTAGGTTATTACTCTAAACCTTCCTAGAAACATCTGGAGCAGCAAAATTAAAAGACTCCATGAAAAACCCATCTGACATAGTAAACACAAAGCTGCATTTACACACCACTGTTACTTTGGCACAAGCCTTGCCTAATTTCCTCAGCACAGATAATTAAACAAAACTCGCATACGCCAAGAAGAAAATGTTGCACTGACCACACAGTGTTTACTCCCATATAAAGCCTGCTTTGCCAAAGATGAGGCTGGATGTTGTGTCTAGTCTAAATAAGAGCTGTAATTATCTGAAGCAGAAGATGGGAAAATTGCACTTACCGTTACCTTACTAGCCAGTTCTTATTAATTAAATCTGACTTTAAAAGGCCACATTCCTTATTCATGCTTAACAGAAATATTAGCACAACATTATTTAAATTTTTGCTGTGTACTTTTTGTGTATAGCAAGCCTTTTAAAAACATGCCCAGAGAAACTGTGTTATGAACCTTTGCAGAATAGTATATAATTCCTATCATTTTGCTTAACATGTCAAGTGATGCTGTTTTTGTCCTTTAAGTATTGCCAGTCAGAAACTGATAGCTTTCAGCAAAACTTTAATTTTACAGTGGGAATGGATCTGTTGTTCTCTTTTTAAATATAGTATTTATATGTATAAAGAGCCTGGTTATTAATTTCAACATTATAAGGGTAAGTCTTATAAATCACATTATTCCCAGCAAACACAAAACATTCAAATAATGTTAGCTAACCCTTCCTAACGTTCCCTAAACGTTTAGCTAACGTTATTTGAACGTTTTGTGTTTGCTGGGTTGTACAACGTCATCCTGAAACTTCCTTGTGTGTCTAAAATACCCCTGAAATCTGCTACTTTTTTTCAAAAATTTCAAGATATTCATATCAATATCAAATTACACAATTTTCACAGAAACAGAAACAAACCAGTTGTAACTGCAATTCTACTCAGAAATCTTTGTACATTGTGCTATATCAAGACACAGCATTAAACTGTTTACTAAGTGAGTCAGATCAAACGTTGGAAGCAATCTGTTTCAGAGTTTCTTCTACATGTATAACATAATGTCTGCATAATTATAAAACTATTCACAACGTTGGAAATATAAAATGGGCCAACATTTTTGTTTATCATCTTTAGCAACTGACTTCTGTAGAAGGACAGAGTCTATGAGGTGTGACATTATTCTTTTTTGTGTGTGGTTCGGTATAGCGTCAACAAGGACTTTTTTCACGTTTTATGTGTTGCATAAATTGCCGTCGCGCTAATTAAGAGGTGTGCGGACGCCAGTGTCAGCTCGGCTCTGACTGTTGCCTCGTGTGTTTGCGTTTTGCTGACTGCGTATTTACGCGCGCGCCCCTGATGAATTGCAGAAGCGCGCGGCTTCTGCTGATTCACCGCAAACAGCGTGGAGACGGAGTAATGAGGTTGCGGAATCAATAAGCTTCTAACCACCAAATGAGCAGAAATATTCTCAAACTCGTTTGTCACTCCCGAGTTGTTAATGAAGCAGTCGAACTGAAATGGCACTGTGCGCTGGTAAACAAAAAGGACCTGCGCTGAGCACATGTTCTTCTTCCCATTTTGCTGCTCTCATACTCTCCACCTCCTCTCCAAATAGACTGGTGCTTGTAGGGTATTCCAAAGTACTGTAGATGGACATTAATAACTTAATGGCTTCTAAAAGTTATTTAAGATATAAGAGTCAAATGAGTTCAAAAGAACTCAGATAGAACTACTGATCAATGTGACTGTTTGCAAGGAATTTGGAACTTCCCCCATATATATAACATAAACAAAACTCGAATTCGAATTTCTTTTGTTTATACTTAGTGTTTTAGAAAATTTATCTTCTACAACATGGTTTTAGATTAAAATGTTACACTTTAGATTGCACACCTACTGTCAAAAAATTACGGAATTCCCTTTTGTCCTGGGCTATATTATTCAACAAATGGTTTTTCTTTTAACTTCATAATGAATAGTTATCCACCTTCTATTGGAAATCACAAGTAAATATATATTTTTCTTAACTGCCACTCCTAACTACAAAGGTATAATAATGTATTGATTTGTGTTGTTGCTGAATTACGTTTCTTTTTCGTCAGGTAAGCTCTTGTTTAAAACGTAAGACACCTCTGACCGTTGATGTCAGGGTTTTCTCTGTTACCTGTAGGACGATACCGCAGAGGCCAGCCTACTAGCCTCTGCTACATATCCTCTCCAGAGGATCCAGAATGCAGCGGCACATCTCATCTTCAACGTTCCCAAGCGGACACATGTCACCCCCCTACTCGTCTCACTACATTGGCTTCCGGTCCAGGCACGCATCAAATACAAGACCCTGATGCTGACCTACAAGGCCATCAATGGGACTGCTTCAGTCTACCTGCGGTAGAACTACATCCCCTCCTGTTCTCTGCGGTCTGCCAATGGGAAGAGACTGGTTACACCTACTCTAAAAGCTAGTAAACCTAGGCTCTTCTCCTCCCTGGCCCCTACATGGTGGAACAAACTTCCGCTTGCTTTGAGGACTTCATCGTCGCTATCCACGTTCCGCAAGCAACTGAAGACACATCTCTTCAGGGAGCACTTCAGGACTTAAAACATGAATCTTTCCATGATTTTTTTCGCGTAGTTGTAGCAATGGAGTTGGCCACTTGCTTGAAAACGTTTGTCTAGATGATTCAGTTTCTGTTGATTATGTTTTACTTGAATGACATGTGACAATTGGCAGACTTAATCAGGTGCACTGTGATGATAGGACAGCACTTACTGTTAGTAGATTCTCTAATACTGATTTACCTCATTTGTGACATGCACATGTACTATTATGCTTGTAAGTCGCTTTGGACAAAGGCGTCTGCTAAATAAATAAAAATGTAAATGTAAAGTACGTCTGAATGCGACAAAGAACCTTTACCAAGTCATTCAACTTTTGCATTAGTATTGTAGCGGCGCGTCGGCTGCAGAGACGGTGACGTCACCCCCTGGGATCGAGTGAGGCCGATTGGTGCTAAAGTCTTGAGACTTTGGTTTAGCAGGTTAATCCTTGTGTCTGGTATGCTGGTGACTTGGGTTTTAAACCTGGCTGCTCCCTTGGTCTGTTATAGTACTTATTATTTAACATGTAGTGTTATAAGTACATGAAGTACTGTACATTTAACAAGAGTTTTAATGTACCACAGAAAGTGAGTAGTGAATAGTAATTGGTGATGAAAAATGACAACCTAAGAACAGCGTACGTTTCAAGAATGATATTCAAATGAAAAACCAGAAAAACATTAAAAGCTGCTTCAAGCAGCTGAACAATCCACAAGTGACCTTAAAATAGCCATGTGCCATCAGAACCACCATTGAGCATCAGAAATGAAAGTCAAGCCATGTAACATGATAAGGAATAATCTCTACTTAAATATTCTGGATGTTTGATCTTAAGTATATACATTTCAGATTTTACAGCAAATTCTGCATCTTACTTTAAATGGTGGATAATAGTATATCGCATAAAGGTGAGGAGGGTGAGAGAAGGGAAAGAAAGCTTGATCAATTAGGACTAAGCAAATAAAGTATTTTGTTTACTTTAAGTATTTTAGTGTTTGAGTCCTTGTATTGAAACTTTGGCCACATGCATGCGGCGCTACAACAAGAGACAACACAAGTTCATAGCCTTGCTGTGAAATCGATAAACCTATACTTTATCCAGCTAACGTCATTACAAATTTATTTAGGCCACAAAACTCTATGACCGAATAAGTGGTGCAATTATCGAAAAGGAATAAGCCAAAAAAAATGTAGTTACGACAAATTCTAACATACAGAGCAATCAATAATTAATTGAAAGAAATGTCTAAAGCTTTATATGCATAATGACTGTTTTGTGAAAGCAGATACCTACGCAGACACTGTTCCTTTTTAGCTCAAATTTGACACAGTACGACCCAGAGTCCTACCATCATTCCATTTATCCCATCTAACAAAACATCTGCAAAATACTGTCTGTGCAAGATGTGCCAAGTAGAGATGAAATTAAAATGGCTTATATTACATTTTATATTCCATAATTTATTTATCTGCTGAGCTGAGATCAGCGACAGCAAGGAAGCACAGTGAGGCAGTCGTGCTAAGTTAAGGAGAGCGGTAAGGAATGGTTTCGCTTAGATCTTTATACCCTTTAGTGAAAATAGACGATAAAATGCTGACTGACAGGACACAGTACTTAGTTATTGAATGTAAAATAGCGTATGAGCAGGGCTGAAAGAGGCCGGCTCTGTGTAAATGAACATGTAACATTAAATAAAGATCTAACAAATGCTTGAGCATCAAAAGGATTGTGGAAATATAACAAACTGTGAGATAAAGTGCATATAAAGTCAAAGAGTAGTTTCTGTCACGTGTGTCTCAGGTTCATTTCAATAATTATTTACTGAAATTTAATCACCTTATAAAGAGAATAATAGCAGTAGAGTTATTCTTCTTGTTGTGATGTATTTGTAGGATGAATTAAACTGCGGTTTTGCATACATTTTGATATGCATGTATTTGTATGTGTTGTAATGCCAGTTGCATGTTCTCCCCGTGCTTGGTGGCTTTTCTCCGGGTTCTCCGGTTTCCTCCCACAGTCCAAAGACACGCAGGTTAGGTTGAATGGTGTCTTCCAATTGCCCATAGTGTGTGCTTGGGTGTGTGTGTGTGTGCATGTGTGTGCCCTGTGGTGGTTTGGCACCCTGCCCTTATGTCCCCTGCCAGCACCCTGTATGTAGCCCTGTCACCATGACCATGTTTGTGAGTGAGTTGACACTATTCCCTGTTTCTAGTGGTTGTGTGTGTATGTGTTTGTCAAGGTCTTTCTAAGGGCTACATAAAAAGCTTTTGGTAACACAACTTTGAATGCTTCTGAGTGTTTAATGCTACTGTATGTATGTATGTATGTATGTATAATGCTTCTTTTCTGTTACTGTACACAGTGTATACATATTTAGAGTACTGAGCTGTGAGCCACATATACAGCCAGACTAACTGGCACAAAAGCATCCTCAAGTGAAATGTAAATGTATTATTTAGTGTGGTTTGCACTGTGGTACTTTTCACTTCACCTTCAACACCTCGTCTCTTGGCAGAAACGCATATATCTGACACGGGGTCAGAAATGACAGTCTTTTGTGCAAGTGCTGAATAAAGACCAAAACTGGGAGCAAACACTATTACTACTGTGTGGGAGAAGTTCAAGCAGATCCCACTCACTCAGTGTGCGCTCTACAATAATCACCTATAAACATGGCGTAAAATGTCTGTCAGGAAACACTCCATCGTTTCTTGTTGTCATGACTGTCATTACTTCACAGACTCTCTTAATCCACTTCGCCCAAAAATCGAGAGGAGAAATCCAAGTGGAACCTTTCTGTCCCCTAAACATTTGCGCTGTGAAGATGGCGCGTACGACACACGTCCGTTTCAACATTCCGCGGTGGGTTGTTGGCCGGCTTTTCCGCACCGGTCTTTGCACACGCACTCATTAAGCAGTCAGGAGGGTCGCTGCCACGGATTCCGTTAAAGGCAAAGCCTCAAGGGAAATGATAGATGCTCAACAATACCGCATTCCTGTTGCTTTATATTAGCACGCTTAAGACTACCGCGGCCTACCGCGAAGGCAATCGGAAGCAAAATAAGAATAATGAGTTTTCTCCGAAGCATTGTTACTCTGTTTGTTCTCCATAAGGCTGTTTAGTCACTGTACCAAATCTCGGACAGTGATAAATGTGGTGATCTGAACTTGATTTTTTTCCCACCCCAAACATTTTTCATTTCTAATGCATTCAGTACAACTGAGAAGTAAGTATTGATGTTTATTGGCTGTATAATTTTAGTGATTAAAATGCTGTCTGTGACTTGGAGAATAGTATTGCAAGATGAATAATTTTGAAGGTTCTTTTACCTACCATTTTTATTCTAAATAGGAGTCTGTTTTTGAATCGTTAGTAATATATTTAAAGTTTTGCATCATTAATTGGTTTCGCATTAGAAATACAAGTTCTAATTCTTTTATGGAAAAAAAACTGGCCTAAATGCTCAGTTAGTTCCATATTTCACTTGTATTTTTGAGAACCTGGCTGTTCACGGACTCAAGAAAGAGAATTGTCGCTGTGAAAATGTGCAAATCTTATGTGTATAAAATCTAATATTACGCAATTAAAGTCACACCAGCAAACACATCTCAGTGATTCTAATCATGATGATTAATCTCATTGATTAATGTTTAATATTTAATAAAAACATTCTGTTTACTATATGTGACATAAACCTATTTTAAAAATAAAGCACTAAGTTCATTTGTGTTATACTTTGAAATATTTTACAGATTTTTACCTACATTTGTAAGTCAAATGACATGCTGGTTAAAAATTTGTTTTTGTTTGCGTAATCATTGCATCAAATTTTGTACGGCTGTGATTGACCCTTCATAGTGTTCGTCACTTTATTGTAGTGTGAAACAAATGTAGCGCCTTAAAACATGTAATCACACCTCTCTGAAACAAGGATTTCAGTGCTGTAAATTGTGTAAACATTTGTCTATAAATATTTACAATATTACAAGTGGCAAGGCAACATCATCTATCCACTTTGTTGCTTCCCCATCTGACATGAATAAAATGCAACAAAAACTATGAAACCACACAGACCTATAATAAGTAAATACTGTATTCTTCTTTAGTTTTGCAGTATATAATGTTACTTAGGTGAAAATTGCATACTGCCAGTACCTGAATATTTAATCATGTTAAAACAACATATGCATGCATCATGGGCCATAACCATCATTAAACCCCAATATGAACTTTAACCTTAGCTGTAGCCCTAACCCTAACAATAGAACAAGCCTGAACTTTAACCTTTACAATAAACTTAACCCTATCCCCTGCTCTAACCCTAACTGTATCCACAGCTCTAGCCTTAATACAACCCTAACCCAAAAAATATAATATTATATAGCTAACACAGGGTTTGGAAGCACTACAATAATGTCTTAACAAATATCCTCAAAGTTACAGACCAGCTATGGAATTTCTACCAATATTGTTGCAAATCAATTTAACCAAAAATCGTGTTTTGGCAGCCAAGCAGACTTGCAGATCCAAGGAACAACAGTGGGTGTTTTGCACCAGCATATGCTAACATTTACATGTACATGAACACACAGTTTAGACCAGGAATTTATCCACACACTAAACATACATCATTAATCCCTTAAACTTAAATTTACTACACATACTGAAATCCACTTCTTAGACAATACAGTGTGCAGTAGACATTTCAAACACAGAGAAGTTGGACACAAATGTATACCTCAAGGAAACAGACACACTTGCTTTATTACAGAAACAAAGCTACCGTCCTAAGCATGTTTTAGGGAACTGATCAAATCCCAGCTAGTAAAGGTTCTACAGGATCTTGAGGAGGCAACCAAAGTCCTCTTCAGGGCACTTTGACACAAGTTACATGAGCACATTTCTGAGGAAAATAAGAAAACGTTTTGGAACAAAAGGATAAGAACAACATTCATTTATCACCACCTACACAGACCTTAGCAGGACAGGCAAAAGGCTGATCAAACAGAACTTCAGCACAATCCCAGAACATTCAGGTACACAAAATCATTTCTGACTAGAGGAACAGTAAGAACCCGTAGGACATGCATTAACTCCAAAAGGACACATACTTGAGCACACTGTGACCACATGAAAATGCTGAAAAGCAGTGGTAACAACAGCATGTACAACATACAGACTCGATCGCAGACTCGCCGTGAGCTGCACAAGTTGCGTGGATGTAATTAAACACAATGAATGTAATCGACTATACACTGGGCAATCCCTAAAGAGCAACTTACATGTCTCACACGTGTTTACAACATTATAGAAACGCAAAAGAAACGCAAACACCTCTGGAAACACAGTTGTTGAACCAGGAATTAGAAGCACTTGGGGACAGAGAGAAAAGCATCATGGATCGACCAAGAAAGGAATGAGAAGGCGAGAGAGAGGGTCGGCGCAGCATTCCAGTAGGCTTCAGTGTGAGGAACATAAGATAATGCTGGGGTAGCAGGACAGGAGAGATGTGCTGTGTCTCCACCCTTCCCAGGAGGGAAGGGCCTCTGTGTCTCCACCCTTCCCAGGAAGGAAGGGCCTCTGTGTCTACACCAGATGGCTAGTAACTCCAGCAGAAATGGAGATCTAACTCCAAAACCCTAAACCAAATACTAAACCTCACCCTCCTAAACATCAAATATTGTTTTGTTTTGTTGCATCGTTACTGCTCTTTTAGGAGCACCTTACAATGTACATTTTATATCAGCACAGAGATGCTTATTTTGTGGAATTCCTCTATTTCTCTGACATTTCAGAGTTAAGAGGGCTTTTGGCTTTTTTCTCTCATGTTCCATTATCAGTCCGCTTTGGACAGAGCCTTTGTCTGGACCCTCATGCATGCTTTCTGTATTATTGTTGTGTTTTACAAGTGCAAGTGATTGTTTGTTTATTTTGCTGTTGTAAATTTCTGGTTTTTAAAGTACAATGATTGCGTTTTGTTCAGTTTCGCTCCATGCATTGGCTGTAGTACTATTTAACCCTTTCAATTCCAAATTATTTCCACTGATTGAATTTTTGTTCCAGGTTTATCTTATCTTTCTCAAGTCAATAAAATAATACCAATTATTAAAATATCAACAAAATTGTAATGGTACACAAAGACGAGTGAAATGAATACACAAACAAGCACGACATGGTTTTACAGTAAAACTGCTATTTTCGTGCAATTGGAATCGGACACCATAAATTCAGGAAGTGTAGATTCAAAACATGAGGAAGACCATGGGACAAACATGCTTTTGCTCTCAGCTTTCAGTGTTTCATCTTTAACACTCACAGCACACTACAACGCTAAACAAACTTCATAAGAATCAATATTAATTATCTTAATGGAATTCACAAACTCCTCGTATTAGGGCTGTGGTCTCGCTGATTACAGTGTATTTCCATTTTTATTCTGCTGGTGTTCTCTATAAGCTTCACTGAGGAAAACTGGAGCTACATAATTAATCATCCCACCTTCCCAATGCTTTATTTTTTTGTTCCTCTTGAAAAAGAAGGCTTTATTTTATTAGGCCAGGCTGATGAGAACTTATAGAGGTTACTGGGAATAGCGTGTCTCTCTGACTAATGAGTCACACAGCAGACAGCATTGTCTGTGTGGACAGAGCATCCAGAGGATGACCTTTGCTGAAGAGCATTTTTTGATTCTCAGCCAAAAAAAAACTTTATTTGTTAATATTCAGTTACGCTAGACTTAAAGCATGTATACTGA
Source organism: Chitala chitala (assembly GCA_025773905.1). NCBI lineage: Eukaryota > Metazoa > Chordata > Actinopteri > Osteoglossiformes > Notopteridae > Chitala > Chitala chitala. Next base: position 3,522 of record JABJVR010007198.1, on the reverse strand, counting down.
TCACATAAGAAATGAAGTGAACAGATTCTTTAAGCTGTTTCTGCACACTGACATCTATAAACATACGCAGTATGTAGATGAACGGGCCTTTAAATAAAGGTATTATTTTCTTTCAAGAAAATCTGTTAGTTCTAAAACTCTGTAATGCAAACTGTGTTTAGTTTGCTGCACCTGTCATCCTACATGCTGTTCTCACAGTCTGTTTAAAAAGACAAGAAGGACAGTAAATGCCAATCTCTTCTTCTTTACAGACGTAAATTTCCCAGAGTATAACTAGCACAGTTCAGCATGTACAGCTTTCCACAGTGGAAACTGTATGTTTGTCACAAGCTCAAGAATTAGGCATAAAACCACAGTCAGTAACAGAGCCTGAAGAAACAACAGTGCATTCACAACGGTTCTTAATTTTGTCTGTGTCACTAACAAAGCAACTGGCTGATACGAAATCACCTCGCCCAAAATGTCACCCGCTGTACCCAGCAGTATTAAATCCTTAAAAGGTCTAACTCCAGGGCCCCATTTTGTCCCACCAGAGCAGAAAGACAAGTTAATGCTTCTACCAAGGCCGTCCAAGAGAGCGGTTTCACTACAATTTTCAGATGCCAGGAATCGATACTGGTCTGATGAATAGCACCAGGAGGAGGAAGGCCTAACTTAATACTTTTGCAGGTGGCTATACTTATCTTGAGAAGACTGTCTGTCTGTGTGGTGGTTCTGTTAGGTCCTGGCTCAGGTTGAGCATATGGCTTTGGTCTTATGTGCAAAGGCAGCCTCGAAATGAGCCAGACAAAACATGTGAACAAAAGACAAAGCACAAAGGCATGTGAGTCTCTCTACCATGGCTGTTTTATATTAAAATATAACCATAACATATTACGATGCTGACATTTTAAAGCTTAAGCTCACACATATATATTATGCAATGCAATAATTTACATACATTAACCAACATTTAAGAACCAGGGCAGCTGGGTTCCTTATAAATGGACATACAGACAATACTTCCATCCATCCTGAGGTACAAGTAACTGCACCAAAGAGCTGGGAGTAATTGGTATTTCAGTAATGGTTTTCACCTTATTGGCCATTAATGTACTGAACTAATCAGTGGGCATTTAGGATATAACTAAGCATAAATTATTAAGATATGAGTTATGAAGCCATTTACTGTAATTATAAGAGCTGTCTGAGTCACAGCAACAGTCCACAGTAATAGCTTAACCAGAATCAAGACATTCAGAGCCCATCAGAAACCATGGGGTACAGTGTGAGATGAATGGGCCTCTGCAGTCCGCAACCTGGGGGGACAGCCCAGCAGTGATTCATCTGACCACATTACAGAGCCAGCAGCGGTGTCAATGACAGGAAATTGATTTTACTCATGCTTTCTACAAGGCAGACCATAGTAAGATGTGCAATTGCAATTAGCCAGAGGGACTTGTGAACAAACAAACTGTCTGATCAGCCGTTTAGTGGACTTCTGTGTCGGAGCCCACAGACATGACATTGGGAGTGTAATTAATGCCAAAGGGAGGGTGGAGGGATCAGTAAAAAGGGAGCCAGTCCATTTTCTAGGAAACTGTCTATCCCACATTTATCAGTTTAACAAACAGCAGTGGGAATTTTAATAAAATACCTCCCAGTACACAACTTCATGCTTTGAGATTCAAAAGTATTTCCACATCATTCATAATGACCCTCTTCATTTACCTACAACCACAGTATAAAATACATAAGCTATAATAATCAATATGTGTGTGCGTGTGTGTATGTCTCATTATCAGATTTATAAAGTTTCAATACTTCTCAATCTACTTTTCTAGTAAGTACGGAACATGTGCTTCAGAATACATTCTTTGTAATAGCGATTTTCTCAAAGAATACAAGTAATTTCTTAAGATTAATCTATAACTACCAGAAAGCAATCAAAATACTCTTTAAGGAGTGGTCAGCATTTACCAAGTTCTTGAATTTCTCCTTTAGTGTTTTATATTAAAACATCTTGAAACTTTGCAGACCTTTCAACGTGTATCAAAACAGAGTGCTTACATTTTTTTAATATATAGCTAACATCAGAAGCATTTTAAGAAAAAATTCACCTTACGACTAGAACTTTGGCTGTGGTGGGTTGGTGCCCTGCCCTGGGTGTCCCCTGCCCTGCGCCCTATGTGTCCTGGGATGGGCTCCAGGCTTCCCACGACCCTTAATAGGTTGAAGTGGTATAGAAGATGACTGACTAACTGACTAGAACTTTGGCAGGGCCAACTCATGGAAAATGACCGTAGTCTCCAGTATTTCAGTTTAATGAGAAATAACCACCATCACAAATTACAATGACAAAAAGTAATCTTATGAGAATCTGTGATCTTACAAGGATGTTTTTTATGGTGGTAATTTTAAAGAACAAAAATTTTCAAGAAACTATGTAAAAAGAATGCGCAAGCAATATGCTGTATTTATAAAATCGAATTGCCTATAAAATTAAATTTGAGTGAAAAACACCTTTTAGAATAACTCGCTGTCTAGAAAGCAAAACAAACGACTAAAAGAAAAATGCACAATATGAATGTATTTGTAAATTTACAACACAGCAGATATGCAAGTCGGACACCCGCTAGTCTTTTTAGGTTTTAATGTAATCAACAAATTACCATAAAAATAAAATACAAACTGGCTTCCAGAGTCAGAAAAAGGTGGTTTGCCATCTGCAGGTTTAAGGAGAGATACTGCCTCAAGTGGAGGAATTTAAGTATAATGGGACCCGTATAAGTGGCAGAAAATGGATGGATGGATGGATGGAGTCAGACCTGGAAAATATTCATACACATATACATTTTATACTTAGCCCACTACTCCCCACCCAAAAAAGCCTTGCTGATTGTGAATTGCTTTAAAATTTGCATTCTGTAATTCAGTTCCGAGAACCCCAGGACCACCGCCAAACAAACTGGTGATCTGGGTAGTCTTCCAAATGAGCTGTACACCATGTGTGGACAGTCACAGGATTAAAACTACTATTACTGACATGTTAATGTTTGACTTAAATCTTCTTTTACTGCAATGCCAACTTAGATTTTATTAACGAAGCCTGCATTCACACATCCATTCTGAGGTCTACAGTTGTGCTCTCATAAAAAGTAAAGACTGGTTTACCATGGGCTTATACTACCACTGATTTACAGCCATTACTTACTGTTGACATCAGAAGACAAACATCCATATTCACAGTAACCTCCACAATTCTGTCGACAGCCTTTAGCAAAGTTGCCATGTCTCACATGCTTCTAGCTTGGAGCTGAAATGTCAGATGCAAATTTTGACCTGTGAATATTAGAGCCATGGCTGGACTTGGGGGGATGGAAGGAGGGGACCTGGTGCATCTCCTCACCAGAACCCTAGTCCCAGCTCCAGCCACTCTCTTGGTCCAAACCCTAGTCCCAGCTCCAGCTCCTCTCCTGTCCCAAACCCTAACCCTAGCTCCAGCCCCTCTCCTGGCCCAAACCCTAACCCTAGCTCCAGGCC
>JABJVR010007197.1:73857-88316 GCA_025773905.1 Chitala chitala | reverse complement strand
TTAAGGGACCCCTGAATGGATTCTAACAGTTCAGTGTGCTCACTATTATAGCATTATGTCTTTTGGCAGTACTGAAGAAAAGCACTCAGGCTGAGGCAGAAACGTCAATTTATGCATCTGGCTTTTTTTAACCCTCGTGCTGTTGTGTTATTCCGTCCCGGTTTGCCCACAGCATTCGTTTCCATTGTTCACTTTATTGAGCAAAGGCTGAACGCGCTGATGCACTAACTCTGTAATTATCTTGATGAGGACCCCTACAGTGGTGCATATAATCGTTTTCTTCAAACTCCTCTGGGCTGATTTAAAGGCTAAATGAAGAGGAGAAAGAAGGAGGAGAGAGAGAGAGAAAGAGAGAGAGAGAGCGAGAGAGAGAAAGGGAGGCAAATCTCCAATGCTTGGGGTATGTAAATAATTAAAGGGGTATTAATTTAGCTGGATTATACTTGAAAACAAATTGATTTAAACATCTGACTGCTATTAAAAGTTTTAGCCTGATTAAGTAATTCCATAAAAGGATACAGAGAGATTTTGAAATTCCTTTATTACATATGTGTAATAAAAATAATCATTGGAATTATTATTTAATTTTATTTGTTCGTTTCAGAAAAGACAAGCTTAAGAGCTTTAAAGAAGGAACCTGCAGGCAGCTTTTCAGAGGAGAATGGCTTGTCTCGGCTTTGAAGAAAGAGGTTTATGTAAGAGCTTTCTGTGAACCTTCTTCCTTTCACAATTGCTGGCCAGTCATCAAAAGAGGCTCAGAGCACATAGAGTGAGATAAAGCAGGCCTGGCCCAGCCACAGGCTTAGCCACATCATCGCTGGGGCTGACCAGTCACTTAGCACTGCCCATTGTCTGGAGCACCTTGGTCACCCCCTGCTGTCACCCCCCACCACCATCTCTGCATCCTGTCCCCGTTGCATAGAAAGAAAAAGGAACAGGCAGAACAGCTACTGGACAGGTGGAACGGTCACCGAACAGGTGGAACGGTCACCGAACAGGCAGAACGGTCACCGAACAGGCGGAACGGTCACTGAACAGGCGGAATGGTTAATGAGCACGTGGAACAATTACTGAGCCACACCCCCAGGGCATGGTGGATGGACAAAGATTGTAGGTGTACCAGAGGCATGGTCTACTCAGAGCTCCCTGTGTCCTGGTGCTCCGTGTTTCCACACCTCCAAAACGGGGTCACAGGTTTGCACACCCCCAGCCCTTCACACACACACACACACACACACACACACACACACACACACATCTTCCTCACCATCCACAGTCTGTCCCTCCCCTTGTTTTTTTTGGCTGCCATTATAACAGCGTCCGTGCAGAGCGATGGCTCGCTCTCCACGGTGACGGATGAGCCAGATTCCCTTGGCTGGAGATATCTGTGCGGATCAGGTGGAAGGCTGCAGATTAGAGATGATGGATGGGCAGTGTTTGGGCTCTGGATCTGACAGCGTGCAAGCTGGAGTCATATTATAACTACAACATCCTGCCCACGCCGTGCCTGTCGGAGAGTCGCACCAAAGCACATCCGTGCCGTTCTGTCTCAACCTCACTAAACTCTTCTCACCGCTTTTTTTGTTTTTTTTTTTGGCAAAGTGTCGTGTTAAGTGTTGGATGTTACATGTGTATGAAGGTTTTGCTTGTTGTGGGGAGGACGTCACCTGCATGTACTAGTGAATCGTTCACTACTCTCGATAACGTCAATCACCTGAGAGTACGGCTTACTTCAGGAAGGGCCTGCTGGACAGCGCTAACAGAATGGCACATTTCTTGTCTGTGTTAGCCCGTGAGGCATGTGCAGTGCCACTCGCGTGTGAAACTCTTACATAAACAGTGCGTGAGGAACAAAGAGAGAGGCTTGGCGGAGCAGCTGGCAGATCGGCACAATGATGGCTAATAAGCCCACAGCTCCTTCCGCCCGCTCTGCCTTCATCTCGCCCCTGCCCGCTGAGACCCAAGGTTAAACAGAGGTGCATTCTACACACTTCCTAATGAATCAAAAAGTCACTTTGCGCGGAATGCAATTAAGCACATAAACGGAGAAGGCGCCCCCAGCTCGCTGTCTGTCAGGAGTGCGTGGGCGGGCCTGGCACCCGGTGGGAGAGGCTTTTCATTGGATGACAGTGATCAGTGTCAAACCAACAGACTGCAAGCGAGTAGACTGTAGCGGTGCCCACGCATGCACTGGGTGCTGCGCAGATGGAGCTGACATAGCGCCACCTTGTGTTCAGATAGAGGGTGAGCATGAACAGCTGGCATTTTAGACTGTTTACAAACGGCCCCAAAAACACGATGCTTGAAACTAAGGGCAACAGATATGTACTGCGGTGACTGAAGTTTTTCAGTCTCTCAAGAGATGAGAAGGAAGTAATTATTTCTAGGAGAGTCTGGAGATGTGAGCTGGACAGTTTCTGGGATTTATGCTGCAAACTACTGACACGTTGTACACAAACACAATCAGGTTGGAAATACGATGCACAAAGAATTATGCTTCCAGTCACAGATGTTATCGAATGAAACACTACATAGAATCCTACAAGAACTGCATTTACGTCCAAAAACATACATAGCATTACACACTACACAGTCCCATCCTGACACGTGTGATGTTTCACCGGTGTCTTGGCTTTATCCCAACATGAAGGGTAGCTTTGGGAATACCCAGGACAAAAGTGTAATAATAATTAGGGCTGTCAATAGATTAAAATATTTAATCATGATTAATCACATGGCCGTCCATAGTTAATCGCAAATTAATTGCTTTTTATTATCTGCTCAAAATTTTCCATAAAGACACATTTTTCTTATTATGTCTTAATATTCTTGTTATCGTAGGACTTGGCAAGAGATGATTGCTTTATGCCTTTATAATTGCAAATCAACAACGCAAAACAATGACAAAGATTGTCCAAAGGTTCTCAGACACCCTCACAGACACAGCATTTATCTTTTTAAAATTAACATCAAATCAACTTATGGCAAACTTAGGCCCAACAGCTGATCTGCATGTTGGCCAGGTGAATTCATTACTTAGTAATACAACTAGGTCAGTGTAGATCACAGATCACATGCTAGAATCCTGACACTTATAAATGCACCTCACACAATGAGGCAACAGTACAGTTTCACTGAAGCTTCCCTGGTTATTTTAAGTAATTAACACTAAACAGTGTCTTAAATATTCCAGGAACTCACATGGATGCAGCATTTACCATTATGCTCATACTGTGTCATGTTCACAGCTTAAGGGAAGTTGAAGTCCAAGGGATGATAGATACACCAATCAGCAGCAGATACAGCAGCGACACTGACGAAGATAAATCTTTAATTACTTTAGTAAGGATCAGTACCTGCATCCCTCTCACTTCTAAGGCAAATCACACCACAGAATTGTGTCCAACCTTACATGGAGAAAAATGTCGCATAATATATGTTTTGTTTCCTGCCCCCACTTTTATGAATGCGTGTGTTACAAAAACATCTTTTTAACGGTCATTTAGAATTGTGAATGTAACGGTTCTTACCAAGGAGCCAACGAGTTATAAAGTAGATGTGTATCCCCAAATCATATTTATTAAAATTGCTTCTTTTAAAATAAGTATTTATGTGGAAATTAAACATACTTTATGTTTTCATTTACTGTGAAACAAGCACAACTTGCTGGAAAATTAGCCTTGGAATTAATTAGTTATAGCAGCAAGATATAAAGAGCGCCTGATCATAAACTTGTTAGCTAACACTTAGTGCGAAACAAGCTTGCAGATAGATGGAGGAAAGTCTGTATAGAAAATTAAGAACAGTGTGGAAACACAGAAGGAAAGATTCAAAGAGACTTGGTATTTAAGACTAAATGTAGTCTACTTTGGTGGAGACTCAGTTCACATTGCCTGTAAGTGCGAATAAGTTTGGTCTTGTTGATACACCCATATCTGACAGGGCTTTGAAGCTCAACTAGCCCTTCAAAATACATCTTCTTTAGCTGTTGTTCCTTGCTGGTTGGCACCTGACTCATCGCTAGAGGACAGCTGAAGCCAGGGGTCATCATAGCACAGTCCGTGTTAATGGCGTCAAAAATTAATTCACGTTAAAGGGTTATTATTGAATTAACTTTAATAGCCCTAATAATAATATACATTATTATGAATAATATTAATAATGGTGTGCTTTGTTGGGCTGGTGGCCAGTCTGGGTTGCACCCCCACTTGTACCCTGTGTCTTCTACATGAGTTTTTAGGCCCATACAACTCGGGTTTCAGTTGCCAGTCTGAGAAAACGAAGAGGGACAGACACACAATATGGACAGACATATATGCTCATACATAGAAATGAAAAGGAAAACGATGTTTTTGCAGTCATTCATATCGTGCTTTTAGGCTTAAGACAACGCTGGCCACAGGCCTACTTCACCAGCGCTGTGAGTTTCCGGTGCTCTCTGCAACGAAGTTGTTTAAGATTTCGTGGTTTTGACAGCAAGGCGATTTCTTTCACAGCTTTAACATCAACCTCTAGAGGTTGGCAGCAGTAATTTAGTTAGGTCACACAGGGTGAACTGTGGCCAAGCAGCAACGAAGGTCAAAGGTCAAGTCAAGTGACTGGCTCTAAATATCTGTAACAGCAGTCAATGAGCAGGTCGCCATGGAGATCTCTGCCCCCGACCGAGTCTTTATTGGCATCAGGGTGGAGATGATGCACCGAAACGTCTAGCTGGACACGCGCCTTGTTTTCGCTTTGCTTTCAGAATCACATGGAAGGGTCAGCAGCCCTCTGCAACAAATCCTTCTGTGAAAGAGGCACGGGTCCTTAAGGACAAGCGTGACTGCACCAATTCATTTGCTGTCACTCAGGCGCTGTGCCCTCAAGGCTGAATACGGACCATACAGGTGCTCCGATGAGTTCTAAAAACCGACTTAGCTTTCAGGTGGAATTCATATGTGTTCTCAGCTAATTTTCTGAGCAATGAAAGCTAAAGCACCAGGTCTTTAATTTTTCGATTTTTTTGAAGAACAGAAGAACATTAGGCTTTTTAGTAACAACTTGTTGTTTTTAAAGGTTTTTAAAAACTTGAACTTCTCCTTTTAAAGGTTTTAAAAACTTCTTAATTTGCAGATTTAGGCCCAGGCTCGTTAATTAGTAGAAATAAAGTATAACCAAATGTTTTCCATTTCTTAACAAAACAGGTCACTGATTGACCTTCCTCCGCCATGAATGTATGGAATTGAAGATTAAACAGGAAATATCGCAGCCCTTTGCTGTGGCACACCTTTTTGATTAGCGGATTCATTCTTAACGAGCTCTGTGCGCCGAGAAGCCGAGGTCGACCCTGATTGGATAGATTCCTTTTTCACACCATTGTTGCCAAGAGTTGGTGCCGCACGCGCACGACAGATGGGCTTTTGATCACCAGTCGGGTCCTCTTGTGTTGCGAGTTTAGTGTGCTAAGACCTTACAGGGCCCTGAAAGAGCTGACAGGACACGCGTGCAGGTGTGCGCTGGCGTGCATGCGTGTTCACAAAGACTTAAGCGTGTTCAGCTTCTTCTCAGGCAGACGGACGTGCTGCCGTGTTCTGAGGCCTTATTGTCGCCCAGACTTTTCGTTTTGGTGTCTAACGCCACATGTGTCTGCCTTGAGCTTGCATACCTGTCCCTCTCGCCCACCCTCGTTAACTTAATGATGATATAGCGTCCAGCCAAGCTGAGTTGTCTCAGCTTTACAGATCCAGCATCCATCTTGTTAACTGCCAGTAATACATCCTCATGTAAATGGGATCAAGGTCTTTGCTCGCACTGCATTTCGTGGTGGGAATATCCTGTAAAAACCGATAACTTAAAATGGTATTAAACACCTGGGGTGGGGGGGCAGGGGGGGGCTAAATAGGGCACGAGGGCTTCTTGACCATCCCAGTCAATCCCGTGTTATATTTTTAGCTGTCTGTACATGGAGATAACAATAACTGGTTTGCAGAATCCAGAAAAAAAGCGATAGCTAAACAGGATATGAAAACACATTTTGTCTGTAAGCACATCAAATAGTTTATTTTTTAACTCTAAGTAAGTTGCTTTATGTAAATGTAGAAAAATAAAAAATGGAGGTACGTGCTGGACCCATCTGGAGAGCAGGGCACAGGGCTGCATGGGTACCAGCAGGGGTTTTTATTCCACAGGGCTACACACTGGTCCAAGGTGTGCCCCAGTCCTGATCAGAAGCACACAGGCAGCTTCAGTGGAGAGAACACTCTCTTCTCTCAGCTGGCTGCTTTGCAGACACTTTGTCTCACAGCTCCAGAGAGATTCCTGCTTTCACCTACACATGCCTGGGAGTTTTCACAGAGGCAGCAAAGCAGGTTAAGAGCTTCTGCATGGTGCAGCAGCAGCTGGTCCTGCCTGAGTTCTCGTTTGGAAACATTTTTGGGTAGTGGGTCCAGGTCCCAGACTGGCTGCTGTGCTCAGATTTCAGCCTATCAGATTTTGGATGGCTTTGGATGGACAGTCATACAGGCTGGTGTGTGGGTGCGGTGGTGATTTTGCCCATCAGTGTCAGAGGTGGGGAAGGAAACAACAAGTGTGAACTATGCGTTAGGTACACACCCACACACACTGAACAGCCCGAGTCAGATCGATATCCTGGCATGTGACATGTATAATTCATTTTCCAGTGTGATTTTTTTAACAGAAGCTTGTTTTTTCCTGTCATAATACTGTTGTAGTGAAAAAAATAAGGTTTTTAGCAGAATGATTTGTGCGCTGAAAATCCCTGTGGGCCGTGCAGGCGGGGAGGCAGCCTGTGATCTCAGCATGTTTAAATGCAATCTGATGCAGCGACAGCATCCACTCTCTGGCGTTCGCCTTGTCCCGCGGTTTGTCTCTTTGAACGTGCAGGAGGAGGTGTGGGGGAAGAGCAAGCGTCTCTCTGGGGGTGTCGGCTGCATCTTTGGCACATTCCTATTTAATGGCCACTTGGGACGTACCAGGACCTGGGGATTTGAGAATTACATAAGGGTGCAGAAGAACCGTCCTTGTTTTACACCACATTTTCTTTGAGGGGCAGCAAGAGAGTTCCATTCGGTTCAATCTGTAAAGTGGCTGTATCCTAGCTGCACCGTAGACAGGATGTGAGGAGAATACCTCTAGGCAAGTGAACGATGGCACAGTTTGTTGTACAGGGGCCAGAGACTGTCCAGGCCGAGGTTCTGAATTAGGAGGAGATGGGTGGGCCTGTGTCCCAGCACAGACCACCTTTTGCGAGGAGTCATTTAGCGTGCTCAGAAGGTGCAACTACGTCAGGAGCAGCCAAGACAAGGGAGAAAAGGAAATTAGGCCACAGAAAAGTATCTAATTATTATTCATGCAACACCTGATATGTGACACAGCAGAGTAGAAGAGTTGTTTTTTCCTCTGAGCTTATTTAGACTCGGATGTTTGCCCGTAAATATATGACAGATTGTGGTGTGATGACTATTGAGCATTTCATTTAAGTCACATTATTTGAGGCTCAGGTGGATCTATATCTTTCACCTTTCTATTTATAAAACCCCATTCATGGTAAACACATTTGCAATCTAGAGTTTTCCACGTGGTAATGGATTTAAAAATGAAACCTTGCCTCATTTACCACATCACTTATTAGGGCAAAACTTGTAAAGATGTATGTATATCTTTGACAGTGGTGTGGCACCCCTGCCTTGACAAATGTTAATTAAAATGTAATTGAAAAGAAAAGAAAGGAAGCAGGCAGACAGTGTGAGAAGCGTAGTGTCACTTCAGGCTTGCTCTGACTGCCTTGAGGTTGTCTCTGCAGCACCTGTGTTTTCTTCTTGCTGTGTTTGTCACCCTGTGTTGCCCTCCTCATGTGAGCGGACATGTGCCTTTCTGCACCTCTGGAGCACCGCCACTTATAGCGGCTGTCACACAGTTTAACGTTTATCACACAGACGTCACTCCTTTCTGAGGCGTAAATTTAAGGTGTCCCAGGGTGTACTTAAAATGTTCATCAGTTTAAACCAGTGATTCCCAACTGGTGGGTCAAGATCCAGAAGTGGGTCGTGAGTACATGCTGAGAGGACTGCATGAGAATCACGTTCATATAACATTGGTCCAAAAAAAAAAAAACCCCAAAATATTGAAGTATAGTACAGTTCTTTTATTTTGAAGTACTGTGTCCAATTGTAGCAGCTAATGGACAACTACCTGAGAGCAAATCCTACCCCTTAGCAGTCTTTTAATTTTCATGACATTCTGCTGTAGTCTGATGTTTTTAATGCAATACTTACAGTTAACAATAACATTGAATTCTGTGCAAAAAGATACACAAAGATCCAGAAAATATGTGATATTTATATTTATTGATATTGATATTGATAATTATAATAATTTGTGAAATAAAATTGAATGTGAGCTGATTTAACTTTTGTGTGAACCTGACACTAATAAACCGCTGTTTAGACTTTTTCATTTTATGCAATGTTCTCCATTTTTCGAGGATTGAGGACATGTGTTTAGTCTCCATTAGATACTTGACATGCGGTGTGGGTCAAGTGCTTTGCTCAAGAAGGAAAAATCTCAGCTAAGTGTGGCATGTGACCCCGTAACCCGCACTGCACTTAGCACTGCCGACGTAAGCCGCCGCGATCCGCACGAAGCATGGGTACTGTCACCAGGAGTCACGTCTCTCACTTTAGTGTGCATTAGTGGAAGGGATGGGTCCCCAATTTCTGTGGAAGAAGGCTAAAAAAGCAGCTGTTGTCACATTTCGTATCTAGAGGAGAATCACGGGTGGGAAGATGGGGTAACAGCCAAGATCTTTTAAGGCAAAGTGGGAAACAGGATCACCAATCAGTTAATTAAAATTCAAAAGGGTGGAGCAAAAACCTTGAACGACCCGAACTGTCCAAAGGTGAAAACATATGGCACCCCCAGGCTCATCCGCCCCATCCCCCACTCAGTGATCATTACATGCAGTAAGAAAAGGAGATGCCCTCCCCAGCACACTTTGATGATGTCACCTGATCATTGGACCAGGTGCTTGAATAACATTAGACCTGCTGGACAGGTGGCGGCGTGAGGGAGGGCAGTTTTGGAGGCACAATAATGAGAGGTTCGCCAACTGGCGGCCCATCTGCCAGCGTGCCGCGCGCCGTGGACCGTTAAATCACATCTCAAAGTTTTGTTGGAGAAGTCCCGGTGAGGCAGGTTAATGATGGCATCAGAGAGAGGACCCTGCGTTTGATGTGTTCGCACTGCTTCAGCGCCAACTTTGCCACCAAGTTTTGCTGAGGGAACTTTTTTGTGTCTGCACCTTTGGATGTCCAGTTTCAAACCTTGGAGCTTAACTTAGGTCGTTTGTTTTATGCTTGGGGAGTTCTGTCTGCGACACTCACAAATAGAGTTATTTACATTTCTTCAGCAGTAACATCGTAGTGTAGTTGTGTTGTCACTGTCAGCGTAGGATGCTGAGCTCTTCTGGAGTGTTAGTGCATTAGAGCTAATTCTGTTTCCTGTGTGTGTTTTAAGTGAAAGGCTCATTTTTGTTTGTCGTTGTCTGCCATTTATCGGGGGGGGGGGTGTATACTAATGACTTTTAATTAAACCAGGTAATGGCACAAGAAGTAAAAGTCTAACCAGTACATTTTTCTTTTGTGCTTTATAAACATGGTTTAGATATGTCCTCCACACTCTCATTGGTTAGTGCCCATCTAGGGTGTCCCCGCCTCCAGGTCCCTGTAACGTTAACGTTATTCTGTTAACGTTAGCGGTTTCAGCCTTGTAGAACTTGAAACCACTTGACAGACTCCTATCAGGCTGCAGTGTGAGGGCACACGTTAGCCAGATGGGGTCCGCTCTGACAGAGCCACCTTCTAGAGGTTTCCGCAGGCTTCCTCAGTTCAGCCAGGCTGTCTGCTCAGCTGGGCCACTACACTGAACCGGCCCGCTAAAGAACGCAAATAGCACCAAATGGTTTGGAGCTGCTGATGAATGATGTGAAATGATATAATGTCAGTAGTCCATAATGAGTCGCCCACTGGGCTGCCTGTAATTTACATGGTGATACTAGACATGAAGGCTAAAGTGGGGTAGAGGGGTAGGTTGGGAGGGTGGAGGGGGGCTGCTGCAGGCAATCTAGGGTGTGCTCAGCGTTTTCAAGTTTGGCAGACGTATCGTTAGCAGCTGGTAGCTTTCGTTGCTGCTCTAAAACAGGAGTGGGGAGGCCTAGAGCTCAACAAGTCAGCTAGAGCTGAACAAACGCACAAGCACATCAGAGCGTTAAAATGCCCAGCAAAAATAACGTCAAGATACACCTAAGTTCTCGTTATGCTGAAAGCGGGTTTTAATGTACCTTTTCATTTACTGTTTTGATGTTTTTCTTTTTAAGCCCAAGAATTCATTTATCAGTCCCCTCTGTGAGTTATCAGCGCAGGTTAGCAAAGCACTTCTATTCAATTTAGCAGCTCAGGCCTGGATAATCAAACACAATCTTCTGCCCCATCTACATCCGAATCAGGTGGGCCAGCAGCAGAAGGATGATGTATGCACCTATTTATCAGTCAAGGAGCCGGGGGGCCCGAAAAGCGAATCCGAATAAACCGTACGCTGTTGTAAACACCAATGGCACAGACATGCTGTAACCAGAGAGAAGCGTGCCGCGTTTACGTTGTTACGCCACAGTGCGGCTTGACGCTTTCGCAAGCCCCAGTCCAGCCTCGCATGTTCCTGGCCCTGAATACCCATCGCAGGCCTTTCTTCTGGCCAGCTTGGCACCGCAGGAGATATTGCAGCTCTGCCTAACGTGCCAATGTATAGAATTTAACCGCAAATAACGCAAATAGAACAATGTTGCAAGTTACATGCTGAACGTTTTGCCAGTCTGCGCTGATAAGCTGTCGGCCTTGCTTTCATTTTTTTGAGGGCCTTTGTAGTGGAGAAGAACTGTACACTTTTGATCTCTGCAGCCAAGCAAACTTCAGTAGATAGTGATCACGTGCTCCAGTTCTCCTTTATTACTGCAAGGCTTATGGCTGGAGCGATTTGGCGTGCGACCGCAAATGAAGATAAGCAAAAGCGCCTGAAGGCCTCAAACGTTGGGATGCGATCCCCCCCAGTTGAGCACTGAGGAGAATGAGATCAGCTGAATTCCGGCGTGCACAGCTCTCAGTCTGTCATTTATTTGGCAACCCTGGGCTACAGTCGACTGAAGTTAAGAGGCGGGAAGCCCCCGTCCGTCGCTCCGAAGCCTGGAGAAGTGAGACCGAGAGGTGGGGGAGAACCAGCTGGGGGCGGAACCTGAGCTACTTACGAAGTTCATCTGCTGCATTTATATTCCGGAGAGCGTGAGGATGAGGTGAGGTTGCTGGGGCCATGGGACCATGTGCTCTCATCACGATGTGAAGGGACTTCGGGGTGAATATTGGCCTTTAAAGGTGGCACTCAGAGCCAGGTGCGGGTCTACCTCCAAAGTGCCTGTCAACCATAGAGGCGTCTGCATATCAGGTCCTGCCAGCCCCCTCACCTGCAGCTGACGGCAGCCCCCCCGCACAGAAAAAGGAGGAGACTCTCTCAGTGTCCCATTTAGTATTTTCTGATGTCCCACTTGACTGTCCCATTTCACTTCTCCTGCTAACACAAATCCCCCAGTTTCTTTTTGTCAGTATGAAAACGATTTTGAGATGTCTTGTTAACGTTCAATTTCTTGGCATCCAGTGCAATTTCCTTTTGCTTGCAGATTTACACTCTGCTCCATTCGCCGACCTGGCAAGTTCAGGTGATGTGCCCTGATAGCGTTAACTGCCCCAGCTGCCGTTTCCACGCAGCCTGCCTGAAATGCAAGGCGCAGCACCCGAGAGCTGTTTCCAGCACACATGATGCAAGATCACCAGCACACAGCAATGCAGATGGCTAGACCAGTCATACTGTGACTTTAAGGCCTGTGCTGTACGTGGTGTCATTTGTTCTTCACAGCAGACTTTCTGGGCAATGCCCTGTTATGACCAGCAAGCCTTTAGCTGCCTGTGAAACCCTAAATGTTAAGATGTTTTTCCCTGTTAATGTTTCCCAGGTCCCAAGTGTTGTGCTTGATTCCTAATAATTACACAAAGTGATACATCGATATACTCACCAAAGGGCAGGAGTCACTGGTGCTGCCTTCTAGTGCTGAACACCAGCACCCTTCCTGTGAGCCTCCCAGTCCTGTGCCCCTATACCCTTCCCATACAGCCTCTGTGCAGTACTGTGTATCCATGTGCTTTATAGTCCTGTGCCCCATACCCCTCCCATACAGCCTCAGTCCAGTACTGTGTATCCATGTGCTTTATAGTCCTGTGCCCCTATACCCCTCCCATACAGCCTCAGTGCAGTACTGTGTATCCATGTGCTTTATAGTCCTGTGCCCCTATACCCCTCCCATACAGCCTCAGTCCTGTATATCACTCCAATAAGCCTTCCAGTCCTGTGCCCCACACCCCTTCCACACATTTTCCAGTCCCATACCCCTCTGCCTCTCCAATATACCCACCAGTATGATCCCACAACACCCCTCCCATACACCTTCTGCTCAGAGGCCCTCCCCAGAGGGGGGAGTAACTATTTCCTGATCTCTTCACACGCTGGGCCACGAGAAACATATATTTCTTCATCATACATATACCATGCAATGATTAAGGGCTGATCAGATCACTACATACAACCCAAACCAACCCCCCCAATAGCATGTCCCGGGAGAGAGCCAGCTAATGGGGGGGGGGGGGTCTACCATCCTGCAGTGAGGTTGTAAGGCTGGAAGCAAAGATCGAAGATGGTCATGGCCTTGCTCAGATAAGCGTGTTAGTGCTGTGGTCATGACACCAACACTCCCACAAGCCCTCAGAAGGTCTCACCCGACAGACACGCTTCCAAACTACGTGGTCTTCAAGCAATTATGTGAGCACATGTGGAGGCATGGTCACTGGACCAGGCGCATGCACCATGTGACAGGCATCGCGCGGGATTGGCTGATCACTTGAGGGCACGGCATTAAACACAACCAGTCGGGCAGTAAGAAACTGAATATGTTACCCTTCTCAGCTTGTTTTTTTTTTCCTTGCAGTTTTTGTTCTTGTTACACATAATTGACTTTATCTCAGCAAAATACTTTAAACCCTTTTGATATTTGATGTAGCTGACAGGATTTTAAAAACCTAGCTCGCACTGTGATAAGAGTTGTATATTTATTTGCTAGCTCAGGTTTACTTTGTCATTGCTTAGTGTGCTGTCGGCCGTTCCGTCAGGATAAATCCATTAAACAGTATTAGTTTCCTTGGCATTTCTCCACCGCTGTGAATTTAATGATCGGCTCTTTGGTAATACTGTACTATAGCAGATTATGTGAGAATAACCTCATTGTGGGGATTAATTTGTGTGTATGTGTACTTCCTTATGTGGAAACCGTGTAAGGACTTACACACGCAGATGCGTACAGCCCTGTGCTGTCTCTTTATAAATCCGGAATACATCTCTAGAGGACTGCGGCACAGTTCATTTCCATTGAACCAGTGCAGCTGATCTCTAGACCAGGTCCTCAAACAATAAACCCAGGTGTTCTACCCACTCTCTCACAGTTTAACACCCCCCTTTCACACGCAAACACACACACACACACACACACAAACGCGCGCGCACACACTGTCCATCCAGTCCCTGTACTGAACATCTATCACTAGGCTTAGACTGTCATCCACCATGAGAGTGTAGAGGAAACTCACCGCTCCTTAAAAACTAAGGTTAACTGATACAAGTTGGGCTGCAGAGCAAATATGAGCCACCCCCCTCCCTGTCCCACTTAGATCCTGGCAGAGAATTTATCCTTTAAGAGAGAGGACACACGTGCCGAATTCTTTAGCAGAACACCTCCCGGAATCCTGTTAACCTTTTGGGGTTTCAAAAAGCTGAGTTTATGCAGTAATTGGGGTCACAGGAGAGCTGGGGCAACAACATGAGATTTCTCATCCTTCTAGCCCGTGTCATGTTGGTACATTTTCCTGTATGGAGAACTTGACATTTCTAAAGGACTTTGAAGAAATCATTTTGATATAAAGTTAAAAGGATCTCTAGTACTTTTTCCATTTGAAATTACTGGTTTTCTTATAAAAATTTAAGGAAAGTTTTACAATAGGTCAGTGAAACTTCTATGATCAGTAAAGTAGTTAACTAAGTAACATAGCAGTATTTAGCAGTAAAAATATTTTTGTAGAAATAAAATATAAATATACTTTTCATGTAAAAGACATTGGCTTTTCAGTCTGTGTGCAATCTTTTTTTGTAAGGTAACATTGTGAAGACTAATGAGGAAACGTACCAGTCTTAGTGCGAGGCTGTGTAAGTCAGTGTGAGGAGGGTACCAGTCTTAGTGTAAGGCAGTGTAAGTCAATGTGAGGAGGGTACCAGTCTTAGTGTAAGGCAGTGTAAGTCAGTGTGAGGAAGGTACCAGT